>JAQZBX010068638.1:0-15720 GCA_029593785.1 Cabassous unicinctus | reverse complement strand
TTTTTTTTTTTTTCTTTCAATATTTTAAACATGTCTCGTCACTGTCTTCTAGTTTGCATAGTTTCTGACAAAAAGTCACTTTTATTCTTTTATTTGTACACGTGTTCTTTTTTCCTCTGGGTGCTTTTAAGATTTCCTCTTTATGATGGGTTTTCAGTAATTTGATTATGATGAGCCTTGGTATGATTTTCTTTGGGCTTATTCTATTTATTTTCCCCTGAGACTACAAGTACATGTATGTTAGATGACATGATATTGTGCTCTGGTCACTGATCAGGACTCTGCCAAAGACTTGAGGGACACCTCAGCAGATCATGGAGCTCACTCTCTGTGTAACTCAGTCCCTGCAGTATTCTACCCCAATTTTTCACCACCTTGACCACCACAGACTCTGTCTACTCCTCTCAGTGAGTCCACCCAGCTCTGTTTGAGTTTGCCTCCCTGCACTGCAGCCTGGAAGTTGTTTTAGGCAGTAACTGGGTACAATCAGAGAACTCCCCTTGTTTCTTTCTCAGGGGTCACATCTGGGCTGCCTGTTGACTGATGTCTGAAAATCCATGTATAATACATTTTGTTCACAGTTCTAGTTGTTTAAGATGGGAGGGTAAATCTGGTTCTTGTTACTACATTTTGGCAAAAAGCAGAAATTCTCAACTATATGATCTTTAAGGCTGTTTCAATGCTTAATGCTCATGATTCCATAAAGTTGTAAGAGATGAATGAGAATCACTAAAATAAAAGAGGGAAAAAAATAATACTTCCTTGCTCCTTTCTATTTAGGGTACATACACCAAGAACTCCATCCAGGAACAGAAATATCTCCCAATATGCATAGTTTTTGCTATAAGTCTCAAGGACAACCCTAAATCTTCATTTAAAAAAACTCCCAGTGTGTTTGTCTATTTGAAATTACATCCATGAATACTATGGTTTGGTTTGGTTTGTTGTGTTTTGTTTTTTTTTTTAAAAATGCTGTTGGCTTTTTTTTTGTTTGTTTCTAATAGGTAATATAAGCACCTGGTGTAAAAATTCAAAAGCTATACCAAAAGTTATATAGTAAAAATTAAGTCTCCCTTCCTTGCCTGTTTTTCGGCCACCCAATTTCCCTCACATAATTAACTACCAGAACAAATTTCTTGTGTATCCTCCCAAATATTTACTATGCATAGACAAGCTGTTTCTTTCTTTATACATTGCTCTACACCTTTCCTTTTTGCTTTGACATGTATCTTTGACAACTTTCCATCTTCTGTCTTGATGATATTCCTTTGGTATTAGAGCTACATAGTATTTCATTATTCAGATTAGCTTTCTTTTTAATGATGGGCATTTAAGTTGTTCCTGCTTTTTTGCTATTATAAATAGTGCATTACAGATAATATCCTTACACATACCAGTCATTTGACACATAATGGATATATATATATATATATATGTAGAATAAATCCACAAGTGAAATTGCTGGGTTAAAGGGTAATTTTGTAATATGGATACATTTCGCTTCACAAAAGGTTCTATCAGTTTACGTTCCTACCAGCAATGCAGGAGGGTGCTCACTCAAATTTGAATGAACTGTTATAAAAACTTATATTCAATATAGTTTATACCCATGATGCCTATTGGTTGAAAGAGATCTTAGTTCTATAAAACTGTTCCCTTTGACCACTGTTTTTTGAAAGATCTCTACTTCCTGCAGTCCAGCTTTTGTTACCCCTGTTTCTATAAGTCTCCTGTTTTAGCATTTTCCTGTTGCTAAAGCAGTGGTTCTCAATCTTAACTTTAGCTGCGCATTAGAATCCCCTAGGGTTCTTTTAGAACCCCAGTGCTCAGGCTGTACCCGTGATCACTTATATCATTCTCTGAGGATGGGACCCATGGCAAAAATGACTTGCTCTACAACTTCTAACTTATATTTATAGGCTAATATATTCTCTCTCCTCTTACTCTAAACTGCATCCGGTGGGGGGAACAGAGGGACACTAATAACCTGAGAAGTAGTTTCAGATTGTGTCATGTAGCTGCAAAAGAGAAAACTCCACAAGCCATATTTTAGCATTTTCCAGAAAAGCCAATGTATTAGTCAGCCAAAGGGATGCTGATGCAAAATACCAATAATCGGTTGGTTTTTATAAAGGGTATTTATTTGGGGTAGAAGCTTACAGTTACAAGACCATCATGCATAAGTTTCTTCTTTCACCAAAGTCTGTTGCCACGTGCTGGAGGAAGACAGCTGCTGACATTTGCCAGGGTTCAGGTTCCTTCTTCCCGGGGCTTCGTTTCTCTCGGGGCTCAGCTACTCTGTTACCTCCATAAGGTCAGCTGTAGACTCTGAGGCTCTCTAGGCTTTGCCTGTCTCCACAAGGCCAGCTGTGAACTGTCAGGCAAACAGCTCCTCTCTTTTACTGGGGCCTTCTTTCCTTCCTCATGACCAAGCTGCTCTGTATGCTTAATTCCCAGGGCTCCAGCTTAAGACTCCGCATCAGAACTCCAACTAAAAAACTCCAACTCTGTCCTTTGCCATGTCTTTTGTCTTTGAGACCCCACCCAACAAGGGGCGGTGCTCAACGCCCTACTGACGTGGCCCAATCAAAGCCCTAATCATACTTTAATCATGCCCAGAGGAACAGCCCAGTTTACAAACATAATCCATATCTATTTTTGGAATTAATAATTATCTCAAACTGCCACAGCCAATATGAAAATGTGCATAGCATATTGGTAAGAGTGTGAATTTTAAAGTGGCTTAGCTCCCAGCTTCAAAACTTCTCTGCTCTTTGACCTTGGGCAGTATATTTTATCCATGTAGGCTTCAGTTTCCTCATAGAAAATACAGGGCTAATAATAAAACCTACCTGATAAGGTTGGCTTGAGAATGCAATGCATGTAAAAGCACCCAGCACCATGTTAGTACATAGTTAGTACATAGCAAGTTCATGAGACATGTTAGCCACTGTGATTATTATTATTCCAATGATTATAATACTTCATTGACCTAGTTAATATTAAGAAATGGGTAGCCTTGAAAAGAAGAATATTCGAAATAACAGGGTTTAACTTAAAAAAAAAAAGTGCTGAGATTTTAGCAGAATATTTAAATGTCATTTTGCTCTTCTCCTTTCATATAACGTGTATATTAAGCCTTTGCCTTCAGGAGTTACAGAAATCTAGATACCTTTCCCACCCAGACCCCAGAGCTTCCCCATCTTTTGTCTCTTTGGCCCAGCCTAGTTTTCTCCACAAGAATCCTTGCTGATCTTTGTACTCTACCAGGGCCTCTCCTGCTACCATTGTCTTCCGTCAGCTGTCTCTTTTCACAGGCCATTTATATAGACCATTGCCAAGCCAATCAGAGGATTCCTTTTCCTTTTACTATAGGCAAACATAAATATGTTGTAATATTTGATTCTTCTTGGCTGTTTTTGTCATTACTTGTTCAAGTGGCCTAAGACTTTTTCTTTCTATTTCTCAAGAACTTGAGCATCTGGTCTTAGCTTTTGCATTATGACACTGTTCTTTGGGATAAAATCCACCTTTTAATCATCTTTTGAATAATATGAGATATAATAAAAAGATCAAATACCATAAACCTCCCTAACCTTAGACTATTTGAAATGTTTTAACAAAACTTTTCAAAACCTAGCTGAGGCTACGTATTAACACAGTGTTCATTACAACCCAGTTTTCTTTAAACCTAAATATTTGGACAGGCCCTTTGATTTCCCTTGGAAATAGACTTTGCTCACTCATAGGAGTGAGTGTAGTTTTCTTTTTTGAATCACCTGCCATACATCCAATATAAAGATACTCATCTCTCTTCTAGAAATACATTGCTCATTCCTGGGACAGTTTTATTTCTCCAAGACAGCACCCATAATCCACACTGATCTTCAAATAACCATAATGAATTTGGTGAGCACACAGACCCCTTTTAGAAAAGTTTCATCTTATCAACTCATTGGTCACCCACACTGCACCTCTCCATCACCACCACCCTGAGCCCCACCCTCCCACCTGCTCATCCCTAACAACCCGGTATCCAGAATGGGCAACAGGCTGGCCTTCTCTCTCTTACCTACCAGCCAGGCTCCCCAAGTCCTGTCTTGCACCCTCCCTGTTTCCTCCATTCTAAGTCAGGCAGCCTTTTTCTCCCTCTTGTGGATCCTTTTCTCCCTTCAATCAGCTCTTCCAAAGTCCTGACTATATACCAAAGAAAGCTCTTTCTGCCAGTCTCTTATTGGCTTCCTTTCCCTCTCTGTTCATTTCATATGTAAATGAACAAAGATCCGAATCATGACTTCTAAATGTAAAAGTGTTGCTAATGACACAACAGAATTCTAAGTGAAATATGACCCAATAAATGACCCAACGTCCCAAATGCTAAAGTCCCTTCAAAGGGCAAAGTTGGTCTCCACAATAAACCTTCTCTTGACTCTCCTGTTAAATGTGATTAAACCCCATCATTCAAGATTAAAACAAAACAAGCTGTATTTAATTTTTTGTTTTAATTACAACACATTGTTTTATTGGCAGTTTATGCAGTTTTGGTGCCTTGCACAGAGCCTGCAGAACCTTGCACATAGTTTTGCATGTAATAGGTGTTACATATGTGTTTATTAAATAAGTTATGAGTTACCTAGACTTTATGGGCTATTCTGGGAATGTAACCACAATTTATACAGCACTATTCCTCTGAAAATGTATTCCAAATTCAAAACAACTAACATCACTCTTTGTAGAATGGAGTTTCTGCCTTGACATTAATATCGCAGGAATTGGAATTCCTTCTTTGTACCTACCTTCATCATCAGATACAACACTACCTTGTGCATAATGTATTCAACCAATGAATACCTGTTGAGTGAATGATCACCACAAGCCCCTCCCTCACTCTCCTCTCAGAATAATATTACTTTAACATACTAAAAATTCTCCAGCTCTCCATTCTCAAATATTTCCTGGCTCTTTAACTCCTCCCCCAAACACCATAGACTAAAGTAAAATTTCACATCCCTATTCTCTTTCTTGGATCCTTGGTTGTATGTCAGGAGGTCACTGATATTATTTCAACCAGTTTAAGAGACAAGATTAATCCAGCCCCTCAGAACAATATTTGAAAAAAGTCTTTATTTCCAAGTAAGCCAGCTTTGCAAATCATGATAAAGATAGAACAAAGAAAGCTTTCTTAGTCCTGCATAAGTAAGTCACAGATTTGAAAAAGTTTTATAGTGGTATTATTTAATATTTCTTAAGATAGATTTCCACATCCTTTTAACCTAGAGTACTCTCTTTATATAAAATAGGTATCATTCCAACAAGGTTGCTATTAGCAGCACTTTAAAGTGAGGGTCCCACAGTTTAGAAGACCCAGCTCTGGCCCTCCTCTGGCTTTACCCTTCCTCACCAGGCAGGGAGTTTGTGGGGGTCAAGAGGATATGTCCATCTGGAGCCAAATGACTTTGAGCCCACTTCTGGAGCCTTCATGGGGTCTCTTCCCCAGGTCCATCCTCTCAAAGCAGACAGTGCTGCCAAGACAGTGTATTTCTCCAAGCCAAAGGAGTGGCAGGGGCAGGGGGTGATGGATAGAAGGGGATTAAACTTGAAGGCTAGGGTACCCTCATGCATGTAAGGCACCTCATGGTTTGGGATGGAACTGAGGATAGCAAGAAATGGTGGGGGAGCGTGCTGAGGCCAGGGGCCAGCAACTGGCTCAACCTGAGCTACCATTTTCCAGGGCAGAACTTGGAGTAGTCCAAGAGACTAAATTTGCACCTCGTCTTCCAGGTTTCTATGAAGGTATTTTGTCAAGGTTGGAGGGTGGAACATATTTTATTTAACAGTTTATTTGCTGGGTTTATAACTTTAACTAGACAAATGGAACATGAGCTTCCATTTGTACTCATCCTTAGGACCTACAAATGTTAAGGGTGGGCTTGACTATGAGGGCAACAAACGGCATAATGTTCAAGGAATGTTGGTTCTGTACTTTCCACCACCATCCATACCTCTGCTTCTGCTGTTCCCTTGGCCTCCCCATCTCTGCATGTGATTCAAGCCCCAGTTTCTGTGGTACGATGGCCTCTTGTCTCCTTCCTCCCACCCCAAGTCCTACTTCCCTGTTCAGCTAGAATAAATCTCTCCCTCCTCTGAACTTCCAAATAATTTTATCTTAACCTCTTTTATAACAAAGAGTTACTTTTCATCCTATAATCATTCATATTCATGCCTGTATTAGTCAGACAAAGGGGTGCTGATGCAAAGTACCAGGAATCTGTTGGCTTTTATAAGGGTATTTATTTGGGGTAAAAACTTACAGTTAGAAGGCCCTAAAGAAGTACCATAAGAGGTACTTTCTCACCAAAGTCAGTTGCCATGTGTTGAAGCAAGATGGCAGGCGATCTCTGCCTGGTCTCTCAGAGCTTCCTATAAAGTCTCTGGCATGTGGCTCATTTCTTTCCAGGACTCCTTAGCACTCAGCTGCTCTGTTCTCTTCGGCTGCAAACTATTAGGCAAATAGCTCATCTCTCTTTCTGGGGCTTTAGTTGTTTGAACCTTCTCCTTTCTGTCACATGGCAGGACTGAAATGACCAAGTTCTTTCCTCTGCTGTGTCTATAAAGTTTTCTTTCTTCCTCTGTGTCTTCTTGAGTGACTGTCCATTTATATCAGTCCACCAAGGGGGTGGGGACTCAATCCTGAGTCACACCCTACTGATGTGGTCGTATCTTAACAGGTAATTTAATCAAGACATGTTAGCTGAATCTAATGCATTTAAACAGTATCACACCCAGAGGAACAGAACAGTTTACAAACATAATCTCTCTTTTGGGGATTCGTAAATAATCTCAAACTGCCTCAGTGCCTTATCTCCCCTATTAGCCAATATGCTTCTGGATGGCAGGATGTTTCTAATCCATCCTTATTTCCTGCCACTACCTTGCACATAATAGGTTCTCAGTAAATATTTATTGAGTATACTCAGTCTGAGAAAAGGTGAATTTCTAAATAACCAAAATGACAGCAATGAAACTTATTCATTTATTCACATTTACATGTGTAATTCTTTTGAAAATACAAAATAAGACACTATAGTAAGGAATCATGTCTGTAGAACAAAAATTTTTATTTGAATTTGAGTGACTTAACCTTCATCAGAAATCCATAGAAGACCTCAAATATTATCATTTCAGGCAGAGAAGGAGGAGGAAGAGACACACAATTTTAGCTAAACTTAGCCAAAGAATCACCTTGGAGCCATTTGTATCTCTCATAAAATTTTACTGGAGGTAGAGTGTTGCCAGGATCATTTCTACAATGTGTGTTATCATACTTCCCACTAAGGCAAAAGACTTTTGGAAACAACCTCATTTTTTTTTTAATCAAATATTAAGTTTAACTCTAAATATGATTACAGTTGGCAGAGTATTAGTAATTAATGAAGAAAGAAATAGTATCTGACTTCAGCCTAGAATTTCCTTTGCGCCTTTCCTACTGAGATAGTGAAGGCACTTATTCTACTAGATGACATTACTAGCAATAATCTTTATGTTCATATTCTAGTTTCCTAAATGTGTGGAGAAAAATAAGCCAGTATTCTACCCAAAACCTCCTAAAACCTTCGCTCCTAACACTTCTTTAAATTCATGGGATCCTATTAACTCTCTAAAAGAAGCCAACATACAAAGAAACCTTGAGAGGTCTCACTGGCTCACTTCATACACTCATGATTTCACAGGTATGAGTTCACTTTAATATAAGTAAGAAGAACAAAATTGGATTATATGATGAATGCTGTTACTAGCTTTCATCTTCTAATAATTTTTGCTGTTCCTCAATGTAAGCACTAATAGGAATTAAGGTGGGTGTTAAGTTTCTCTGTGTGGGTAGCTGGGAAGTAGGGTTAGTTTTCATTTTATTGGTTTTAATTATATTACAAAGGGAATGGGTAAGCTTTCCTAGAAAAGGTAATTTAAGTGCCATTATTTACTCTTACAAAATACTAAGACATAATGTTTCCATTAAGGTCTGGGGCCCATGAACCCCCTTGAACTGGATGATTACCATGAAAAGGAGGTAGCAGAATTAACTGGACAGATAGGATTTGACCCAGAGCCTGTAAGTAATTGCAGTCAACTCTCAGTTATTTTAGGGGGGATGTATCCAGGTGCTGGACTCCTACTTGCTTTGCCCCTTCTTACTTGCATCATGAGTACTGGTGACCAAGCTAGCAAAGGGAAAATTTAAATCACTTTAGAAGTCAATGTTGAACTGATTTAAATTGGTTTGAATATACTTGTCCACTATTTGGAATAACAAGAAAGGTGTCTTTTCCTCTTCACAGTCTTGTTTTTACAGATTTTCCCATGACATTACTGGTGCTAAAATAACTTACAAAGGAGTTGGTTTACAAAAGAACAGAGCTCAACTTGTCATTTAATGAGATTATTAATAAATTTCTTGAATTTTTGCATATTTATATATCTTGAACATTACCATTGCTTTAGAAAGAGATAAAGACTTACTCCTGATATCCACAATAATTGAGAGTTGGCTGAATTACAACCAAAAGCCAATAAATACTCTGCACATATCTATAGATATTTCTTAATTGTGTGAAATGGCCTGAAAGAAATGATCAAGCCTGTTAGCAACAGAAGTTATAATCCGCTGGTTCAATTATGTAAATGAAATGAAATGACCTAAAACTGTGCACATATACTGTTTAATTTGGTACCTAAAATTTATCCTTTAAAACTACAACGTTTTCAAAACAAAACTAATATTTTCAGAGATGTAAATTGTGGAAAGACACATAAAAACAACTGTAAGATTTATTTCAACATAAGTTTTTTTTTTAGATTGAGCTAAAAACATTATTTTTACATTAGATTCAATAATTTCTAAGGTGATAGAAAGTCATAAAACCAGAAGTAGTTCCATAGGTTATGCTTTATCATTCACTGAAGGGCTTTTACTTTTCTTTATTTTTCACTTGCAACAAGCATTCTCTAAGGCTAGCAAATATATGTATATTGACATTGTCAGATGCATACAGTAAACTGTCCAGATTTCCACAGATTTGACCCCATAGGCTCTAGCCACTCAGGAAGCAGCTTTTTCATTTTTACAAGGAAAGACATGTGCAGTTATACAAAGTATGCTTGCCAAATATATTATATGCAAAATTATTGTGCAAATAAATCAACATTTATTAATGATAAGATAAAATAGACCTAAAATAATTTAAAGTTTCAAAGAAAGTTTTAGTGACTCTTGCTGGTTTCTGACTGAAACATAAAAAGCAAACTCTGGGGAAACATGTTTTAGTGATAATGAAAATGTGTATAAAATATTTTGCCGTAACAGAATAAAATATAAGTACAAAAAATCTGCTACTTGCATAAAGGGATACTGTCAAAGTAGGATATAATAAACCTTATCCTTTTTTTATTTATGATAGATTTAACAAAACATGTCAAAAAGCCAGGAGTTTTTTCTTTTCTTCGTAGTAGCTACCCAAACGTGATTAGCTAAAGTTTATAACAAAAGTCTTACTGATTCAGTCCCATGGAAACTCCTCCAACTTCAAACAGATTCAGTTACAAAAGAACGTTCCTTAATCTGTTTCTTTTTTTTGGTAAAACTAAGCTAAAGTTATTATTTTCTCATTACTTTCATTTTTAATTACCTCTGCTGTCAATTCCATCATTGTTATATTTCCATTCTGTTTTTTCTTCAACATATTAGTATACAAATTTTCAAACATATAGAATAGTTGAAATAATTTTAGTTAACAACCATTTACCCGCCACCTAGATTCTACCACAGACAACTTATTTGTTTTACCACTTGATCTATCCATCTTTCCATCCCTCTATTCATCCATCAATCCACTTTATTATTTAATGCATTCAGAGTAAATTGCAGACATTAGTATACTTCACCCCTAAACACTTCAGCATGCTTATCATTAACCAGAGTCCAAAGTTTGTTTGCAGTTATTTTCTTCTTTTAAGGTAAAATTTATATTCACTGAAATTGCACAAATCTTAAGTATACACTGACTGAGTTTTGACAAATGCATACATTATTGTAACCCAAACTCATCAAATTATAGACCATTACCGTCATTCCAGAAAGTTCCTTCATGCCTCTTCCCAGTCAACTCCTCCCACTTCTCCCACCAGACATACATCTATTAATAGCACTTTGACTACACTGACTGAGTTTGCAGTTACCAGACATGATCGAGTTAACAATGTTTACAAAACACCTCAAAAAGAAGCACAGGTACAACAAACTCCCCTCAGTGTTTCTCAAAGCATAGTGAGCATATCATCTGCCTCAGCGTTACTTGAGATGCTTGTTTAAAATGCAGATTCCTGAATCCCACTGCAGACCTTCTGAATCACAATCTAGGAGGATCAGGCCCAAGAATCTCATTTTTCTGCCAGTTCCAAGGGTCACGCTGATTTAGCCAAGGTTTAAGAACCCCAGCGTTGGCCTAAGTCTTTGAGATTTAAATAAATGCACACAACTGTTAACGCCATCTATTGGTGATGGGCAGAAGTTGTGTTCCAGTGATTATTTTATATCTTTAAAAGTTTGAAAGCAAAGAGTTCCTACATAGAAGAGCTTCTCTATAGCCAAATTAAAATCATGCCCTCTCTATATTAGCAGCAGAGTAAAGGAGAAGAATATTGCAATGTGCACTCAGACAGTGAAAATGGGTATGAGTCTTGCCCTGCCATTTGTGGAAACATCCTTATAATGCAGATTTATGAATTAATTGATTTTCTCCTTCTTATCCCACCACTACAGCAAGAAAAGTTCCATCCTGTTTGCAAACCTCCCAGACCCTTGGAAGGACGAATTGCCCGTTTGATTCAGGATCGACGTCCTCTGGAGGCTATTGTCCAGCAAAAAACGCCTTCCTGTCCAGATTGTACCCCTGATGTTTTGTGTACTTTTCATACTTTTATACCCAGTTCTAAAGAAATGATGGCACTTAGTGATAACACACAGGCCGGTACAACCCATAAAAACCAGGAAATCGAAGACAAAATTAAGGAACAAAGTTTGCTATCTACTTATGGAGTACCATCTTATTATCCAACAAAAGATCTGACTAGCATTTATGACATAAAATCATACCCCAAAATCACAGATACTAAAAAGATGGAAGATTTGTACTGGAGACAGCTGTCATTAAAACCGCAACCTATACTTTACTGTACACCAAACCATTACACTCATTATAAGCATTTTAAACCTGCCTTCCATGATCCACATACTCTCTGTCAAAATTCTGATAGCCTTAGTAAGCCTAGAATTTCAAAGAATAAACAAGACAAGGAAGATTTAACTTTCAAACAGTTTTTGAGTAAGCCAGAAGAACATCAGTTGGCCTTGAATATGGAAAGCGATGAAGAAATAAAATCTCTTCTGGGCTGGATTCCTAAAGTTGAAGTGGCCAAGCCCCACACTAATCTGCTGGAGCTTAAGAATACTTTTTCAAAAACTGGTGCACGAAAGCGTTTCCATAAATCAATTCTAGAAGATCTTAAAGACCTCAGAGATAAGGAGCATTCAGGGATGAAACACCAATTCTATGGCCATAATTCCCATTATTTCTATAATTGAGATATTCATCCATCCCTTCAAAACCCGGCCTCCTGCAAGAAAATAAAAAATATAACAGAATTTCCTTCCTTCTTATTGCTGGATTCTGTTTTCTAGCTTAAGCCATAATGACCTTGTTAATGAAGTTTGTTTTCTGGAATTTAAGTTAGGATCTGGTCAGAGGAACCTAGAAAAGGTGATGTTCTGACCTCTTGAAAATTTTAACAATTTGACAATAAAATATTAGAACTAGAAAAATGTATAGTCTTTAATCTCACCTTGAAATTCTACTCCAAGGAAATTTTGCCAAATCAGGGAAAGCAATGTGTTCAACAAAGTTTACATAATCACTATTTTACAAAAATGAAAATTTGAAAAAAATTCAAATGCCCAGTAATTGAGGAATGACTATACAAACTATAGTACTTAATAAAATAAATATGTGAACACTGTCCCTTTATGTAAATATTTGTACAAAATAACATTAGGTGGGAAAGACAGAACTCAAAGGCCCAGTTAATTGAGGGATGATAAGACTATGTTACTTTAATAAAATAAATATGTGGACTCTGTCCCTTTATGTAAACAAGTGGACAAAATAACAGTTAACAGTAAGCAAAAAAACCCAAAACCCAAAATGTTTTGCGTGCACAAGTCACATATATGTTTCTTCCCCTTTTACCTTCTGATAGAGAAGAGAAACATAACCATTTCTTTTATGCAGATAAAATGATTTTACTATGACGATCTAAAAATGGCTTCAATTAGTAACTGGTGAGTTCTAATTGTGGCAAGAAAAGGTGTTTTAATATCAATCATTCTAAAGCTAAAAATCATTTTTGGAAGTTGTCCACCAAGAGTTTAGCTAACCCTCCATATGCAAGTCAACTCATTTAATGTGCCAAAAAGTACATTTTAAACATGGAAAGTTCATGAGGAATTTCTATGACATCTTTGAGATTTCTTTCACTTAGTTTTTGTTTTTCTTGTTTTATGGCCATGTTATTTAGTTATATCCTCTTTTAAACTATTCTGAATCAAAATTACAGAATTTTCCCCAAACTGTAGTCTATACAACACTAGTTCCAAGAGATTTAAATAGTATGGAGGTAAAGGTTACATGGCAAAATAATATTGGAGAAAACTGGAGTCAATCACATGACTTGATCGAATGGTTCTCCAGAGCCTTTAATATGTAAATGGGGAATGTCCTAGGTGACAAACTAATCTGACCCTTTTATCGTAGACTGAATCATTAGACTATAGGTATAGTCTAGTTGAGGGTTTAATTGCACATTTTCCCTTGGGATGTAAGGGCATAGAATTGCATTCTGACTGTGGGTGCTCACTCTGTCCATGTAAAGGTGGGACAGCCTTCTTTTCAGACATTTCTTATTTATCCTTCTCAACTCTTAGAAGAGGATGTCAGCCCTACTCCTAGTACTGCTGTTTAGTTAAGGCGAATCAATCCAGCCTTATTTGGTGACAGAGAATACCTACATTCTAAGTTCTTGTCTGAGACATTGATTCTTTATCATTCAATGCTCATCAAGAACTCACTTTTGAAAACTATTTATGGAGCCTTCCAGGTAAAGATGATTGAATCTGTGCATCTAATTTCACTAATTTCAAAAAGCACATTAAAACTACAGCAAAGTTTCTTGTTTTCTGTTTTTGTTATTGTATTTTGGTTTGGTTTTATCCTACACACAAAAGCATAAATTAACCAGATCAGAAAGAATTGGAGCTGAGACATCAGGAACATTTTGGAAAGGAGATGGATAAAAGGTAGATCCTAACAGGCTAAAGACATTGAAACCCTAAACTGGGAGTGGGGAAAGCTTAAAAACAGCCTTACTTACACTCTAGAATCCTCAAAAGGCTCAGGAACTCAGCACCTGGAGCCTCTGGGTCTGAGAGTGAAGGAGATGGGGAGCAGGGGCCTTGCTAAATTAAGCAAGATTGGGTGAAAGCTGGGACTCTCCCCTGACTCCCACCCTCACCCTGGCATAAGTCTGGAGGTTTGTTTTCTGAAGAAAGGCTAAAGAGGTCTCCAGGCAAAGCTGAGGATCGATTACTGTTCTGAAAACAGGGGGAATAAGTGATTGTATCAATCAGGATCCCAGCAGGAACCTCAAAGGAGTTCACTGAGTTCACTGAGGAGAGTTTAGTGATGGAACTATTAACAAGGGTGTGAGCAGGATTAAGGGAACCTACAAAGAATAGTGGTGCACCCAGGGACTAGCAACAGCAAGAAGCCTTACTGCTACTATGCTTCAGGAAAAGGGAAGGGCCCAGGGTTACAGTGCCTCCCAGTGGCCAAATGCAACAGGAAGCAAGACAGAGGAGCCTGGAGTCCTTAGAGATCAGCATCCTAAGGCAGAGAAGGTGGAAAATGGGGCTGGATGAGCAAAAAGATAACCAACACAGGGACCTTATAAATACCAACTCCTGAGTGCTGAGCACTGCACCCCTCTTCCCTACTCAGCTGCCTGAAAACTGACAGTCCTCAATTCAACAGGAAAGAGATGGGGTAAATCTCTCAAGAATAAAAGCCCACCCAGATCACCCTGCAGTGAAAGTTAAAGCCCTCCCACACACTCAGAACCCCAATCAGCTTTTTAGCACCACCCCCCCGCCCCATTCTTTAATCATGAAGAGACTACCAAGGTTTTCCAGACATATGAAGAAGCCCTCTAACATGGAAGATAGAGGCCAAAACAAAAAGGAAAAAGCAACTTGGAGAAAACAGACTATGCAGGGAGAATAAAAGTTTTTAAAAAAAATAATACTCTTTAATATATCCAGAGAAGGTAGAGTAAGATATACAATCCATGAAGCAAGAGCAGGAAGCTATTCAATCAACCAACATTTACTGAGCACCTACAATGTGTCAGGCATAGTTCTTGGCACTGGAGACACAGCAGTAAACAAAACTGATGAAAGATCAGCATATCCCTTCTACATCTTGAATTTTGAACCATGACATATAGTCAACTTTTGCTATGTTAGCAAACAACCCCCACTCTCAATGACATAGAAAAATAGGCCTTTATTCTCATGCTTGCATGCCTTCAGGACTACTGGAGCAGCTCTGCTTCAGTATGCAATTGGGATGGCTTTGTTCCATGTGTGGCATTCTGGGGCCCAGGCTGGCAGAGAAAGGGCTACCTATGTATGATCTTCTTGCAGCTGAGGTATGAAGCTCCCAGAGAGGTAAGCAGAAATAAGATATTCCTATTTAAGTCTAGACTTTGAACTGGAACACAGTTATGTCTGCCCACATCCCAATGGCCAAAGCAAGATGCATGGCCAAGACCAACATCAATGGGGCTAGGAAAAATTCTTCCATGGAGATGAGATGGGGAGGAGAAAATATTTACTGAACAATGATCTGATCTATTGCACAAGTGAAATGTATTATCTATTCCAAAAAGTAAATGTATTTATTTACTTATGAAGAAGAACCTGAAGACTATCTGTGGCAGTGTGAGATTATTTGTGAATCCCAAAAACAGAAAGATTATGTTTGTAAACTAATCTATTCCTTTGGGTGTGATACCCTTTGATTGCATTAAATTCAACTGAGATTTATTTGGATTACCTATTAATATTGAGTTAGGGCATTTTCAGTTCGATCATGTCAGTAGGGCGTGACTCAGGTTGAGTCCCCATCCCCCTGCTGGGTCTGATATAAATGGACACTCACTCAAGAAGACACACAGAGGAGAGATTCTGCCATGTGACAGAAAGAAGGCAGCTCAAACAACTAAAGCCTGGGGAAAGATGGACCATTTGCCTGATAGCTTACAGCTGATCTTGGGAAGAGAGCCAAGCCAGATATAGGAATCCCTGAGAGACAAGCCCTATGCCAGCCTGCAGCTGAGTTCAGGAAGAAACTGGGCCCATGGAGACTCAAGAGGAAGAGGAAGCCCAGAGGGGAAAGCTGAAACCTGGCAGAGATCACCCACTGTCTTGCTTCAACACGTGGCAGCTGACTTTGGTGAGAAAGTACCTCTTATGGTACCCTGGGTTGGACTTTCCATGGCCTTGGGACTGTAAGCTTTTACCCCAAATAAATACCCTTTATAAAAGCCAACAGA
>JAQZBX010068637.1:0-15716 GCA_029593785.1 Cabassous unicinctus | reverse complement strand
AAGCTCCCTCCAGATCAATGTCCCTAAGGTTTTCGATCCATGGGCTCCCAGAACAGACCACTCATGCAGGATCCTGTCCCCAGTCAGCCATCCTCTGTGAGAGAGATGGTGAATGCCCTCCTCATCCTACGCCATCTTCCCTCTCTCCTCACATCTCATTTCTTAACAACAAATCTGTATGCCAAAAAACCATGGAAGCATGCACTTCCAGCAGCATGAAATGGCATTGGACATCCATAAACATATAAGTAGTACCAGATAAATTGCATCAAACATATTTATATGCATTATTTAATACAAAATAAGTGTGATCCCTATGCTTTATGGCCCAAAATAGAGAGAGGAAGAGAGCACATTAAGTATATGATGAAAAAGGACTTCCCAGTATTCAAATTCTGCTCCCATAGGTGAAATGAGTTGTTGAAAATTGGTGCAACAAGAGGAAGTTCAATGAAATTGTCCCATTAAGACAAGATCTTCAAAGGAACCACCACATTAATGAAATTATGCACTAAAGAAAGTCACCCCCTGTGGCAGTTTGGTATTATTTATGAATTCCAAAAATGGATATTGGATTATGTTTGGAAATGGTCTGTTCCTCTGGTTGTATTAGATTATATTAACTTCAGAGGTTTCATTTTTACTTGATTAAGTTATTATTAAGGCTTTGATTGAGCTAAGTCAGTAAGACATTGAGTCCCTGCCCCCTTGGTGGGTGGGAACTCACACAGAAAACTACACAGCAGAGAAAAGAGTTAGAATTTTAATGCTGGAGCCCTGGGAAGTAAATATACAGAGAAGCATATGCATGAGGAAAGAGGGAAAGCTCCATTAGACATGATAGATGCCCCAGGAAGACAGACTAAATGTTTGCCTGATAGTCTACAGCTGACCTGACCTTGTAGAGAGAACCAAGCAGTTGAATGTGAGAGAATTGAGCCCCTGGAGAGAGGTGAGACTTATCCCAGCCTACAGCTGATATTGGAAGAAGCTAGGACCATGAAGCCTTAAGAGGAAAATGAAGGCTGGACACTTGCAGATATTAGCAGTGATCTTGCTCCAACATGTGGTAGCAGACTTTGGTGAGGGAAGTAAGTTATGTTTTATGGCTTTGTAACTGTAAGCTTTGATCCCAAATAAATACCCTTTATAAAAGCCAACAGATGTCTGGTATTTTGCATCAGCACCCCATTTTGTCTATCCTGTAAGTTCAGCTGGGAAAAAAATGTTATCCATAATAATGGCCTTCCCTTCCACATAACCCAACAATCCTACTTATAGGTATATACCAAAAAGAAATGAAAGCAGGAACTTGAACAGATATTTGCACAATGATGTTCATGGCAGCATTATTCACAATTGTCAAAAGATGTAAGTAACCCACATGTCCATCAACCAATGAATGGATAAGCAAAATGTGCTATATACACAGAGAAGAATATTATTCAGCCATTTAAAGGAATGAAGCTCTGATATATGCAACAACATGGATGAACCTCAAAGACATAATGTTGAGTGAAACTAGCCAGTTACAAAAGAACAAATAGTGTATGATCTCACTGATTTGGAATAATTATAATAAGCAAATTAGAGTCAGAAAAAATAATCTAGGTTACCAAGCCTAGGGTTTGGGTAAGGAATGTAGAATCAATGATTTAATTGTACACATTTTCTTTTTGGGTTGGTGGAAATGTTTTCATGATGGGTGGTGGTGATGGTAACACAACATTGTTATCATGGTTGGTGCCATTAAGTTGTATATTTGAGAGTGGTTGGAAGGGGACATGTTGGGTTCTATATGTGTTAGTAGACTGAAAATATAAAAAATTTAATAATGGCCTTCCCTAAAATTTCTAGTACTAGGATTGTTCTTTCACAGACTCATGAGCAATATTAACATAAGATTTCACAAATTTATATCCCCATGCAATCAGAAAAACCCACAGCTGAGAAGTTATATAAAAATGGCCCTTCACTGGTGATTCCTCTTGGCAAATGGAAACAATAACTACAAAATTAGATTGAAATGTCCCTCACTTCGACCCTTCAAAATTTTCACAAAATAATTTGAATAATATATGAAAGCACAATAAAAAATTCAACTTCACCTAGGTACACGCATCCTGTAAATTGTCTTTCCACTCATTTCATACCTACTCTTTGCTATTCAACTTAAAATCATTGTGTATACTTTGTGAAACTGTTGCACTTTAACATTATTTATGAATTCGAAAATAAGAGATATGGATTATGTTTGTAAATTTGTCTGTTCCTCTGGGCCTGATAACTCTTTGGTTGTATTAGATTCAGCTGAGATATTTGAATAAATTATGTTAAGGTTAGGGCTTTGATTCAACCATGTCATTAGAGTGAGACTCAATGTAGTATCCCATCCCCCTTGGTGGGTTGTTAAAACAGACTCTCAAATGTACTTCTCTGCAGTACATACACAGAGAAGATACACAAAGGATCTTGTGGCCTCAGGAAGAGAGATGATCCTGATGGCTTAAGCTGACATTGTGAAGAGAACATAGAAGCTGAGTCCAGAAAGAAATGAGCCCAGAGGAAGAGAGATGAGCCCTATACCAGTCTAGAGCTGAGGTGAGAAGAAGCTGGGATCATGGAGCTTTAAGAGGAAAGAGGAAGGCTGAACCCTTGCAGATATCATCTGCCATCTTGCTTCAACACATGGCAACAGACTTTGGGTGAGGAAGTACCTCTTATGGTACCTTGACCTGGACTCAGTGCCTTGTAACTGTAAGCTTTTACCCTAAATAAAAACCCTTTATAAAAGCCAAAAGATTTCTGGTACTTTGCATCAGCTCCCCTTTGGCTGACTAAAACAGAATTTGGTAACAGAAGTGGGGTGTATCATTCAGGGTTCTCTAGGGAAACAAAATCAACATGAGATATCTGTAAATAGTATGAGATTTTATAAAATTTTCTCATGTGACTATTGGGATGAACAAGTCCAGAGTCCACAGGCAGGCTGCAATCCAGGGGCTCCAATGAAGATCTGATGAAGGTTCTTGATGAGTTCTCAGGAAATATTGGCTGTCCAAAGATGAGCTGGAAAATTCTCTCTGAAATCACTTCCCCTTTTAAGGTATTCAACTGATTGGATAAAACATCACTCATTGCTGATGGCAATCTCCCTGGTTGACTGTAGGTGTAATCAGCCATCTATGCAGTAAACTCACTGATGACTAAACTACATAAATACCATTGTATTACAATTAGCCCAGTACTTTCTTGATCAAACAACTGGGCACAATTTCCTGGTTGAGTTGTCACATTAGCCTAACCATCACATGAGCCATCTCATATCAAAGATTTGTTCCTTGTTTCAGTTGACCAAGGTGGTACTATCCAAGACAAGAGTGCTGCCCTACCACAGACTCTTTAAAAAACTAGCCAAAATTGGCAGTCATCATCCTGAAAACTGGAAAGCACAAAAATTGTTGCAATAACTGGAAAAGTGCCAAATCAAGAAAAAGCAGCCTGCAAAATGGAAGGTGAATATTGTGGTGCTCTTTCTAGTGCCTCCTTCAACCACTCCATGGCATGTTTTGGAGCCAGCCTGTCCTCCTACTTTAGTTCAATGACCCTGTTCCGTATCCCATTGAAAACTGTAGTGCCACTGTATCTGATGATAACCTGAAAGACTTAATAAATAACTAGTCACTCGCTTGCCATTTTGGAATATTTCCTGAAGGCAAAGAAGCTGCTTGGTGACAGCTAAAGTAGTGAAATAATTACGGATAAACAGCCTGTGGCAAAGGACTACCTACATTAATTCATACAATAGAACAATCAGGATAGTAGGAAAGACTATTTGAAAAATATTACAAGGGGAATTTGAAGTCGTATAAAGTGTTAACAAAGGAATTCCTATAGCCCTGAAAAAGAATAAACCCAGGAAAAGAAACAAACTTCATGGCTCCATGCAGGCTCAGATATGACAAAGGGGACCCTATACTTTATATTTTTCTGGGGTTATCTTCTTGATAGGTGGGCTGAGCTCTGATGTAAACCACAAGCCAAATTAACGGCAATTTGCAAAGGCTATGAATGACGCTGGTTCCTTTTTTCATTGTTGTTTTTTTGTTAGCTCCTGAAACTCAAGAAAATCTCTGCATATCATTAGCTGTATGCAAACTTAATGAACAGACCACCCAGGGAGTAAATCCCAGAGTTAAAATTTCAAAATATTAAAATTTACAGTGTTCACCAGCAACAAAAGATTATAAGACAAACAAAGAAACAGGAAATGACGGCACATACAAAGGAACCAAGATAAAGTTCCAGAAACCATCAATGAAGAGGAGTAGATTTTGGACATAACAAAGACTTTAAAAAAAAGTATCTTCAAGTTTAAGGAGGTAAAGGAAACATGGAAAAAGAATTAAAGAATATGAAGAAAACAATGAATGAACAACGAGTATCTCTTTTAGATTCTCAATTGGAACCAAAAATAAATCCTGGAGTTGAAGACCACAAGAAGTGAAAATTAAAATTCCCGAAAGAATTTCCACAAAAGATTGTCTATAGAAGAAAGAATCAATAACCATGAAGTCAAAAAAACTGAAATGTTTCAGGCATAAGAACAAAAAGAATAAAGACTCCAAAAAATAGCAAACAGAGCCTAAGAGATGTACAGGATGCCATCAAACCTACCAATATAAGAATTATGGGAATCCCAGAGGGCAAATAAAGAAAGAAGAATCAGAAGGAATATTCAAAGAAATAATGGCAGAAACATCACATAAAGAAAGACATGAACATGGACAGTCATGAAGCGTGACAAACCACCATCAGAATAAACTCGAAGAGAACCACAAACAGACACATAGAAATCAAATTTCTCCATGTCAAGAACAAGGAAAGAGCTCTGAAAGCTGCAAGAGAAAAGCAATGGATTATGTATAAGGGAATCCCAGTAAAATAAAGTGCCAATTTCTCATCAGAAACCACGGTTGAAAGAGGGCAGTGAGTTGAAATACTTAAAGTGCTCAGAGAAAACAACTTCCCACCAAGAATTTTATATCTAGCAAGGACTTTCTTTAAAAAATGTAGAAGAGCTTAAGATATTTCCAGAGAAACAAAAGCTGAGGTAGTTTATTACCGTTAGACCTGCCCTATAAACAGTGCTTAAGGGAGTCCTTTAGACTGAAAGGAATGGACACTAGACAGTGGATCAGAGTGGCATACTGATATGGCAATAAAAAGACATCCAGTAAAGGTAACCATTTGGGTAATTATAAATGCCAGTATTATTGTGTTGTATTTTTTCATATATAACTGGACTTTTTACTTTTTATAGGTTTTAAACTCAAAGGCGAAGAAAAGTAATGATAAGTCAATGCTATTCGAAATATTATACATAAAGATATAATTTGTAACAAGTACAAATAAAGGAGGGAGTTGGAGGAGAATAAGATCAGCGTATCTGTATGTTATAGAAATTAAGTTGGTATCAAGTCAGCATGATTGTCATAGATTAAGGGTGTGAAATTTTGGCCCCAGTGTAACCACAAAGAAAATACCTGAAAAACATATTCAGAAAGAAATGAGGACTCAAAGTGGTACAACACAAAAAAATCAAATAAATATGAAATAAGCCATTAATGGAAGAATTGAAGGTCACAAAAAAGTATAAGACTTACAAAGAAAAAATATCAAAATGGCAGAAGTGATTGTAACTATAAATGGATTAAACTCTCCAGTCAGAATACAGAGATTGACAGAATGCATGAAAAGGCATGTCCCAAATATATGCTATTTATATGTGACTCACCTTGAATTCAAAGACACAAGTAGGTATAAAGTGAAAGGATTGAAAAATACATATCATTCAAATAGTATGGAAAATAGCTGAGGTAGGCATACTAATATCAGATAAAATAGATGTTAAATAAAATCTATTCTGAGGCACAATGAAGGTCACTATATACTGATAAAAGGGCCAATTCAACAAAAAGACATGTATACATGAAATGACAAAGCCCAAAATATATGAAGCAAATATTGACAGATTTGAATGGAAAAAATATATTGTTCTTCATAAATAGGATACTTCAATACATTGAATAATAAATCAGATATAGAAACAGAAGACCAATAAGGAAATAGAAGAATTGAACAATACTCTTAACCATGAAGACTTAATGAAAATAGGTAAATGATAGATGATGATGATGAAAGATGATAGATAGATAGATAGATAGATAGATAGACAGACAGATAGACAGATAGAACCCTTCACCAAACAGCAGCAGAATACACATTCATTTCTAATGTGCATGGATCATTCTCCATGACAGAAAATATGTTAGGTCAAAAAGCAAGGCTCAATAGGTTAAAAAATCTTGAAATCAAGATTTCCTTAACCAAAATGGAAAAGCAGACAAATTTTAATAACAGGGAGTAGTGGAAAATTCACAAATAAGTGGAAATTAAACAATGTACTTTAAAACAATCAAAGAAGAAATCACAAGGAAATTAGAAAATATCTTTAGATGAATGAAAAAGAAAACAGAACATACCCAACCTTATGAGATGTAGCAAAGGCAGTGCTGAGAGGGAAATATATAGCTCTAAATGCTTAAAATAAAAAAGAAAATAAAAAGATCTCAAATCAGAGATTTAACCTCACAACTGGAGGATTTAGGAAAAGAAGAGCAAACTAAACATAAAGTAAGCAAAGGAGGAAAATAATAAACAATCAAGCAGAGATAAATGAAATAGAAAAGGACCAATAGAGATAATCAACTATACCAAAAATTGATTCTTTGAAGAGACTGATGAAGAAAACAAAATCAACAAATAATGGAGTACAACAGCAACACACAAAAATCAGTAGTATTTCTATACCACAATAATGAACATTCTGTAGAAGAAATCAAGGGGAAAATCCATTTCCAATAGTAAGTAATAGAATCAAATAGCTATGAATAAATCTAACCAAGAATGTAGAGGAAACACACTGTTATAGGAAATCAAAGGAAACCTAAATTAATGGAAGGAAATTCTGTGTTCATAGATTGGAAGACTCAATATTGAGATATCAATTCCATACAAAGTGACTAATAGATTCAGTTCAGATCCAATAAAATTTCTAATGGCCTTCTTAGCAGAAATTGAAAATCCAATCATAAAGTATGTATGGAATGATAGGGGTCCCAAATAATAAAGTCATCTTGAAAAAGAAGGATGAAGGCAGAAGACCACACTTTCTTATCTTAAAACTTATTACAAAACCACAACAATCAAGACTGCATGGTAGTTGCACAAGAAGAAACATATAGACCATTGGAATCTAACTGAGAGTTCAGAAGTAATCCAACTACTTTTGACAAGGATGTCAAATCCACTCAATTAGGAAAGAATAGTCTTTCAACAAATGGTACTGTGAAAATTGGATGACCATATTCAAAAGAATGAAGGTGGATCCCCACCTCAGACCATATACAAAAAATAACTCAGAATAATTCAAAGAACAAAATAGAAGAATCAAGACTATGACACTCAAAAGAAACCATTGGGAAGCATCTTCAGGACATTGTCTTAGGCAATGGTTTCTTGGTCTTTACACAAAAAAACATGAGCAGCAAAATAAAAAAAAATAGATTGGAACCTCATCAATTAAAAAAAATATTTATGCATCAAAGTGAGTTAGGGGGACGTCGGGGGGATGAAGGATTCCTCTAGGTTCTTGGCTATGTTACATAAAAGATTTTAAGAACATGCTGATTTACTTAGGTCAGTAGTTTATTGAGAAATGGGGGAAGAGAACAGGATTACACAACTGAACCTGCAAATGTGGCCTCCTCCAAGCAGAGAGAGTGTTTTGGGCTTGTGGGGCTATCTTTCTTAAGCAATTATCTATCTCTCCCTTTCCTAATGTTGGGAGAGGGACTCCAGCTATTTGCTGTTCTGATTGGTAATCCCATCTGTTGGATCCCCAGGGGGCCACTGGTGAGGTCCCTTGAGGCTTTCCCTTAACCCCAAATGAGATCTTGGTCCAATCTCATTCCAAATGGTGTTCTCCTGTGTCCCTTCCAGCAGCCTTCTTGGAGGCAGTCTTTCCCTCAGGGGTTTTCCAGGTGGGGTTCCATACTAGTCAAGTATTTTGCAGAAATATCTCAAAATTGTCAGTCATCAAAAAACAAAGTCTGAGAAAATGTTATAGCTGAGAGGAGCCGAAGGAGACATGATGACTAAATGTAAAGTGGTAGACTAGATGGGATCCTGGAACCGAAAAAGACATTAGATAAAAACTAAGGCATTCTGAACAAAGTATAGACGTTAGTAATAATGTATCAATATAGGCTCATTAATTGTAACAAATATACCATATTAGTGCAACATGTTAACATTAGGGGAAATTGTTGTGGTGGTGGGGAGGTGGTATTATATGGTACCTTTCCGTACTAGCTGCTCAATTTTTCTATAATTTTTTAAAAAGCAAAGTCTCTTAATAAAAAATAGACATAAAAATAAAATGCATATTATAAAATGAAAAAAAAAAACAATTTCTGTGCTGAAGACTATTTACACATATTAATATAGTAGTTTCACATATTCCATCACATACTCTAAGGAAGTAGATCTCAAATGCCTCTGCACACTGAATTCACCTGGGAGCTTTAAAATTTTCTAATGCCTGGGTCCCATTCAGAGATAGGAATTTAATCATTCCTGTGCTTAGCATGGGTACTCAAGAGTTTGAAAAATCCTCAGGCAATTTCAATAAGCATCAAAATTTGAGAACCACTTCTCTAAGGAGGTGGAACCCCAAACAGGGCCTCAGGACTTAGTGTGCAGTAAGTGGATCTATAGATTGAGCATGTTGAAGAGATTGGAAGAAAATCAGAATCAAAGCCCCCATCCCACCCCAGATATACAGAATCAAAATTTGCATTTTAACAATATTCCAGAGGATTCATACCCATGAGATACTTTAAAGAATGAGCAATACTGGTTCAGAATTCACTCCAATGTCCCATTTTACCACCCTTAAAACCTGTGCACTATTGCCAAAAGTTAGAATCAACCCAAGTGCCCAAAAACAGATGAATGGATAAACAAAATGTGCTACATACATACAATGGAATATTACTCAGCTGTAAGAAGGAATACAGTGCTAACATACGGGAAAACATGAATGAATCTTGAAGACCTTGTGTTGAGTGAAGCAAGCCAGACATTGAATGATGAACAGTAAATGATCTCACTGATATGAATGAAGGAAATTGAGCTGTCTCAGAGAGCTGTCATCTGTAAGATAGGTTTACAAGAAATAGAAAGAAAAGAGAAGGTTGTGAACCATCACCCATATGGACGTAATCTATGGTAATGTGATAGAGTGTAGTTACCTATTGAAGGGATAGGATGGGGAGTAGTGATATTATTGGGTTGGGTGGTGCAGGGCTGACAGATGGGTAGATTAGGAAGGGTGGGTTACAAAGTCCAGGATACTTGGGGGAGGGTTGGGAGAGGGACGAGGTGAACACTGGGGATTTGTGGGTATGAGGTTTAAAGTACAGAGGTGGGAATACTCTTATGGCAATATGACAAGAAAGAGCCACTGGTTTTGGGTATTGGTTGGGGGGGAGTTCAGGATAGGGTGCAACTGGAGCAGGCTTCTAGGGAGTGTGTGAGTGTTCTTTCTGTCATAATGTGTTGTATCACTGGGTGGAGACCCACATAATGAGCGGGAAGGTGCTGGACTCCCATCTTCAGGAAGGCTGATTTGTTCAGATATAGATAGGTGGGAGTCTTTCAAAAGGAAGGGTGGTTCCTAATAGGGGAGGACAAATCACTGTGTCAAGACCTCTTGATGCATGTAACTATGAATCTTTTCATCCAATGAGTCAAGCCAGGGGGTCATTGTGGGTCCCAGGGGATGGGGTGGGAGGAACAGAATAGATCAAGCAGGGGGTATTTTGTGGTCAGTGGAAATGTTCTTCATTACCATGCAGTGATGGACACAGGACATGGTAAATATCA
Organism: Cabassous unicinctus; assembly: GCA_029593785.1. Lineage (NCBI taxonomy): Eukaryota > Metazoa > Chordata > Mammalia > Cingulata > Chlamyphoridae > Cabassous > Cabassous unicinctus. Next base: position 5,705 of record JAQZBX010068637.1, on the reverse strand, counting down.
TCAAAATTTATAAAAGCATACAGTCTAAAATGTAAACCATAGTGTAAACCATTGACAATGTTTAGTAGCTATGTTTCGCTATTTGCATATCAGTTATAACAATGCTACCATCCACATATAAAAATGTATTAATATGGAGGGTAGGAAAGGGGGAGAATGTTGGGTATATGAGAGTCTCCTGTATTCTGTGTGTGACATTGCTGTGACCTAAAACTTCTTTGAAACAAAATGAAAAATAGTGAGACACTAAGGAATGAGAGGGGGAAAGGACCATGGTACAGACTGGACACCAGATATTGCAGTGATGATAGACAAAAGGTCAGAAAATTTTTTTTTTATTTTTTTATTTTTAATTATTTTTTTATTTGTAAAATGATATATAAATACATATGCATATATGTGCATTTGTTTACATAAATGTTATTTGTTATATATATATATATATATATATATACATTTTATAAAGGTGCCTAGATTACCCAAATATTACTCAGAAACTACAGGGATTCCCATGCTCCCCACCGCCCACACCCCCAAAAACACCCCACACAACCATTCCCCAAATTTTTTAATACATTTTTCAGTTTTTTAATATCCTAATCTTTTAATTTAATTTTATTTTTAGTTTTTTTTTAAATATTTAATATATTTTATCTCTTACATTTATACTTATCTTTATTATTTCATTTCCCTATTAATTGTATTTGGCTATTGTTTTGGCTTCATCTTTAAAGAAGCTTTGGATTACAGAAGGGTTACAAGTGGGATGAGGGAGGATCATTGGTATGGGGTGTCAGGGATGGGGGGTGCATGGCAGGAAGTTCACCTGAGCATAAATATAAGGTATATAAAAATGTTCAAATGTTCACAGCGCATTGTCACAGTGGGTGGAGAATCAGTCAATAAATGAGAGAATACTGAATTCCCATACTGGAGACCTCTGTCACATGCTCTAAGGGAGCAGCAACAGCCCCCAAGTGCAGGGGCAGTGACTGGCGAAGGAGGATGATCCTCTGATGGGCCCTTGATATTGATGACTAGCCTTATGAGTCTTTGCTTTTGAAATTGAAACTTAGCCTATTGTTATGGGGTGCCTAAAGTTTTCCTCTTGAAAGCCTCCTTGTTGCTGAAATGTGGCCTCTCTCTAAGCCAAACTCAGCATATGAATGCATATTCTTCCTCCCAGCATGGGACATGCCTCCCAGGGATGAGACTCCCTGGCACCTAGGGATTGCTATCAAGCACCAACTGCCAATGTGACTGGAAAAAGACCCTGAATAAAAGGGGGAACAGTTAAAGACAAATGAGTTTATATGGCTAAGAGACTTCAGAATGAGTTGGGAGGTCATCCCAGAGGTAATGATTATACATATCTCAATAGGATCTCATAGAATTCCAAAGTGGATATCATCCCAAATAGTGGGGTTCCTGAGGGCTGTGATGACACACAAGTCCTATGTCAGGGCAGATAGCCCGGGAGTTTGGTGCCTTGCCAGTGGGCCCTACTGTGAAGTTTGTGCTCCTTAGAATGACAGAGTTGGACTCAACTACGGCTTCCCTGCACATGGCTCATCTGTCCTTTCTATTCAAACCTATACTTGGTGCTGGAGTTTGTAGGTGTATGTCCAGAGACTTGAGTCTTTGGTATGTCCATGTGCCAGCTGGGCCCAGAACCTCAGTGGACCAGCAACTCCTACTGTACAGCTCATTGGACTCACCCAGGACAACTGGCAGGGAAATGAAGATGGACAATGGCCATCCCAGGGAATGAGAGCGTGTGCAGCTGCAGGCAGAATAATCCCATCCATCTTCCCCATGGGATATAAGCCCCCTCTCAATTGGAGGTGGAGTGGACATCACCATCCCAGACTCCTCAGGATGAGGGGAAGAGCTATGCACTAGAGGGGACTTACAGGTATTCTATTATAGACATATTGTGATTCAAGCAATGGAAAAAATAACAACATTTTTATGGAGCCAGTGGCCACTTGAGGATCTGGATGCAGGGAGAGGGAAAAGCAGTTTTAATACAGGGGTTTTCTTGGGACTTAGGATTGTCATGAGTGACATTGCAATGACAGATATATGCCATTTTATATTATCATATAACATGCAGAAATGTGTGGGAAAGAGTGTGGTCTACAATGTGAACTATGGCCTATGCTTAAAGGCAAAAGCCCAGGATGTGTTTATCAGTTGCAATTATTGTGTCACATTAATGAATGATGTTTATGTGGGAGGTTTAGGGAGGTCTAGGAGGTGGGGTGTATGGAAATCCTGTATTTTTTGTGTAACATTTATGTAATCTAAGTATCTTTTAAAAAATAAAAAAATAAAATAAAATAAATACCTGTGTAGAACAATGAAGGTTTGCCACTGCCTCATTCAGTTCATATCCAACGACTTTTCAAGAAAGGTTATCTTATTTGCCTACACTGTAATATTTCAGGTACCTGGATCTTGGTACTAAGTACCCCACTTTCCAGACATTTTTCATTGCTTTTGGTATAGGCTGAAAACAAAGGATTCTTCATTTAAAATACTGAATAACATAACCACACTTAGAATGACAAATAGGAGTCTTTCCTGTTTTACATTTTCAGCCACATTCCCAGACATAACAGATTTGAAATATTTTAATTCTTCTTGCCTATATCCCTAATAAAGATCCATTTTTAATTTTCTTTTTCAATTAATATTTAATCAATTGATTTCTTTGTGGCACCCCCATAGTGTATTTGCCAATCCCAATACTCCCAAAATAATTATATCATAATTTTAATTAAATTAATTCATTTTTTATCATCAGGCAATTATTTATTGCTAAGTTCAGCTGTTTACAAATTTCTTGTTCATATAATTTTCTTTTTTGCATTATTTTGTCACTAGCTTCATTTTCTTTGAATCACACATTTATGATAAAAGTTTTCCAAAAACAATCTTAAAGCTGCTGCTGTGACTCTACTACACATAGTTAAATTTATCTTATAATCTACTGTATCCAAATTTTTCCCTTGAGGTGTCTGCTGTTAAATTAGGTGCAACCAAACCTTGTCCTCCACATACCCTGTAGCAATGAAGAATAGAAAGTTTAATTATCTATTTTTTGCACTTTAGTTTTCCCAGTTGTAACTCTGCTACTGAATGGGGTAGAGGTATCATTTATTGTTTTCCTCAAATCTGAAAAAGGAGCAAAACATTTATAAATTTATATTTCCTGAAAAAGCTGACACACTGATCCTAATATTTATGTAAAGGACAAAGACCCAAGAATAGTGCCATTGAACCCTTTGCTCTGGCCTCCAAATGGGTACTTCTTGCTCTTCATGCTCAGGGCCTGACAGGCAAGAATAGGGACCCCTGCCTTGGCAGGAGTGCTTGATCTGGCCTATCAGAATGAAGGAGGCATACTGTTTTATAAGAGGGGCAAGGAAGAATATGTTTGGCACCCACATGATTTACTTAGGCACCTCTCGATACACCCCTATGTGACTGTGTTAATAAATGGACAAGAGCAGCAAACCCTGCTGAGAAGGGCAATATGACCAGGAGATCAGATCTAACAGAGTTGATGATCTGGTACCTGGTAAGCTTCTTAGACTAGCAGAGGGGCTAGGTGGGGTGAGAGAAATCTAGAATGAGCAAGATGGGAGATAATAAGTATCGGTTGTGGCCCCAAGATCATCTCCAAAGCAGTAGCTTTATGGTGTCAATAAACTTCCTCTTGCAAGATTCCTACAGGAATAGAGGCCACCTGGAATCCAGGAGGATAGCTCCCTGAACATATAAAGAGAGATCCAAGTGGCACAAGGGATGGACTAGATCCCAATTAAGAGAAGAAATTCTTGCCCAGATTTTGAGTGTTAAGAAATTAATTCAGTTCTGCTGATGATGAAATGCAATGAAGGCTTACAAAATCTTATATGAGATGGTCCATGAATTAATAGGAAGAAAAACCCAGACTGAAAAGAGTGAGAATGCAGTGGGATGAAAATAAATGCTGTTGAATAGACTCTGCTCACAGCTTGCAATGAAAGGAGATAGGAGATCAGCAGCTGGAAATAAAAGTACAAAAGTGTTTTAAATTTTTTTCAAATTTCAGAATGGCAGATTTAGTACATGTTTGAAATCTAAGAAGATGGATTAGATTGAGAGGGAGTAGTTTAAAATAAATTATATGACATAAATAATGATATAAAATTAGTGATACTGCAGGAAGGAATGGGATTCAAACACAAAGTTAGAGATAAAGAAGACAGCTGGGATAAAAGAGAACACCTCATCTGTTATGGGAGAGATGCCAATAGAGGACTACTTTGAAATGTAATGGCCCCAAATTCCTACCTTCAAAAGTACTTATTTCATGTCTGAAATAAGTTTCAAAGAAGCTGCTGAATACACGTGGAAAACCAAGACTGTGGAGATTCAAAAATCATGGCAAAGGTTTAAAATAGTATTTATGAAGCATGGGAAATGGAAATGACCTGCAAGACCTAATAGGATTGACTAGAAATTTTTTAGAAATACCCCAAATACTGTTGACATAGCCCCAGACCCAGGAGAGTATTTACTATGTACCTTGGTAAAAGTGTTTCCTCCTGGGAAACAGGATTTTTAACCTGGAATGGTCTATCTCTGCAGTCAAAATTGTTTCTTTTGACTTAATAGGGACAGCTACAGCTTGGACAACTTCAACATGCTGTTTGGGAAGCCTAGACAATAGGTAGCTGTTGCAGGGAGTGGCAGACACCTAACTCTTAGATGGGCAAGAAATAGTCACGTTTCAAAACATCAAAGGCATTTTAAATTGAGGATGCCTGGAGGCCAGGATTGAGTATAAATGATCCTTGTGGCCAAATGCTCCTGATGTTTGTAGAGCCCCAAGATAAATTCGAGTACCATTAAATATGGTGAACTACCTTCCTTCTCTGTCTAAATTTCTTCATCCATAAAATATGAGTGGCATTTTAAACCAACTTTTTACTCTGAATAATAAAATAAATAGTTATATGTAGAGTACTTTGAAATAAGCTTAAAAATAAGTGTTAAATTAATGTTTACTTATAATAATAAAATTAATTATTAAGTTATCAAGCCAAGAAGCTCTTTCTGAGCCAAAGCAGTGACAAATCATGACCTCTTTATGAGAAGTATGAAGTTTGAGTCTAAGACATTATATCAAATTAGATAAAATTTTATTCAGGTTGAACAGAATTGTATGGAACTGTATGATTCCTAATTAAAATATACCAATCACAGAGAATAAACCAATCCTTAGGGAGGCGGAAATTGTTCACAATTTTTCAAATTTTCTAAATAGAATCAAATGACTTCAGGTCAATGACTTATACCTGGAAGTAGTAATTCTAACAGGATCAAACACCTCACAGGATTAAGAAAATGGCAATATTAAATTGATAAATTTCCATCTACAATATTGGAAAATCTGAATTGACTATTAAAATAGCAAAAAGGTTATTCTCAATAATAGATGCCCTAATTTAAACTAAGTAATCCAAAAAATATTCTTCATTAATTTAGATATGAAGCATGGAATTAATTTTAATAAAATGAAAACAAAAATCTTTGAAATCATGTAATGTTCCCACAAAGAGCATGAGATAAAAAATAAACTTGGTATTCTTGTCTACTTATGAAAATCCACTCATTGCTATGGCTTAAATTATGTTTTAAAAGCTTTTTAA
>JAQZBX010068636.1:0-15719 GCA_029593785.1 Cabassous unicinctus | reverse complement strand
TTTCCCATGGAACTAATTGTGCAATAACTTGTAAGACTTTGTAAGTATCAGAATCAAAGCCAGATAAGCACGTTGAATTTGCCATGAAAACTGAGGACAGTTTTCACTTTATCTCTTGTCCCAAATCAAGAACTGTTTGACATTTTGTGGGTATAATAAATATTTTATTAATTTTATTATAATTTATAATTTTCACACCCAAGTTAATATTTCATATTATTTTTAATAAAGAAAAAATCTGGTGGCCATAAAGTTTCACTTATAAAAATTTGGTGAGAAGACTGAGGGTTTTGTCTTGTATACAAAGAGGAGTAGGCACCTACCATATATATGATGTCACTTTTTAAATTTTAAATTGTAGTAAGATATAGCATATACAAAAAAGTGTGCACCATTTAATTGATGAGTGTCATAAAGTATCATAAAGTGAATAAACCATTTAAGCTCCACTGAGGTCAAGGAATAATCTGTTAATAACATCCCACAAGTTCCCTAGAAATATCTCCTATGATATTCCTGGCAATTCACCCAAATAAACCTTCTTGCTTGATGTTTTTCAGGTATTTTGGAATTATTTATCAGTGTTTTTGTTAAATGCTCTTGTTAATTGTGAAATTTGTATTGGAAATGTAAGAAGGAAAACTTTTTAGATATATAACAACCTAATCCGAGGCAGAATCCTGAGGAAATGAGAAAAAATGACAAAAATGCCCAGATTAGAGGGTAAATCTGCAGCACAAAATTCTATTGTGCATAGAAATCCCAGGAAGGACATTGGGCATGGTGGGGTGGAAAAGAGAGAAGGGATTGAACAAGTGCAGAGATTCAAAGCTAATTGAAAAGGGAATTGAACTGAAATAATGTCACATTGAGTATATTTTGCAACTGACAACTGATCCATTTTTCCGGTTGAAGAAATTCAGTCATTTTTTCCCATCTCTTTTCTCTGCTGTTGTTGTTGCTGTTTGCTTGTTTCATTTAAAAGGAAAGACTCAGTTATTGGAAAATTTGAGGTAAGACCAATCTTGAAATTAGCATATTGAAGGGCATATTTTTACCCACATCAACAGTGATGGAGGAAACATTTTCTCCTCTATATTTACAATAGAATAAATGTGTTTATTCATAGAATAAATATTCTATGACTAATATTCCATATAAAATTACTCAATTCATCCACCATTTAATCTTTTCAAAGCCTTCTAGTGATAAGAAAAAAACTACACCAGGTGAATCAAAATTTCTTTTTATTTATAATATCTGAAGCCCTTACAAACAACAGGTAGATAAAATTAAGTAAATGGGTAGTGTAAAGCTCAGTGTCGTCTCTGCTTACTTAATATTTTAAGCCTTTGCGTACAGAGTCACAATTACTTTTAAAGCACCACACTTATTTAAAAAGGGAAATGTTTGACTACAAATATATAAAATGGAGGAGCTGAAATGATGAAAACTGAGCCACTTAACTCAAGGGTGTTAAATTAGTCAATCAAATTTTCTTGATCTAGTCCTCTTACATTTATCAATTACCATTTTATTAAAGCATACATGGAAAAATTTGTAGGTTTTCAGCAACTTTATGATCTTAATAGAAGAAATCAATTTTAATCAATCATAAAATGTTTATTGAATGCAAACCACAAACTTTATTTGTGATAAAGTTCAATTTATAGTATATTTTAATTTCATTGGTAAGAGAATACACTGTATACTATACTTTCAATTCAGTGGTAAGAGAAATATGACTAAGAATAAAGACCCAAAAATACAATCAATCATATTTACAAAAGTTACCTAAATAAAAAATACTGTTAAACTATTATCATCAGAAAATATTTTACTTGTGTTGCACTTTTAAAATTAGATCATCAATGACTTGGCAAATGTTCCTAGCTACTTTCCAATGAAAAGTTGATTACCAATAGATACATGAAGGACATCTGAACCCATATAATATAGTTTGGGTAATGGATGCTGGTGATGGTAGCACAGTCTTGTTTATGTAATTAATGCCATTGCATTGCACCTTTGAAAGTGGTTAAAACAGAAATTTCTGAGTTGTATTTATGTTATTAAAATAAAACCTTAAAAAATCCATTCTGGACTCTTAAAAGGAATGGTTGACAAGACTGGGATTACTTAGAAACCATGCTACCTGAACAATGAAGCTTTCAGGAAAATGTCAATCAATCCAGACAGGCACATTAGCTAATACTGAAATACTTACTGCCTCCAGCTATAGTTCTTAAATGATGCTGGTGACAAAATGATATTTTTCTGCCAATATCTCCGTATTATCAAAATGAAAATTAGCATTTTTACAAAACAAGAAGATATTTTGTTAAAATATATTTTAAGAAAATATGTGTGGTGGTTTGGAGTCAGAGGTATCAGAGGAAAACACGTTCTTAAGCTGAATCTATTCCTCTGGGTGTCAGCTTACTTTAAGTAGGACATTTTGATGAGGTTACTTTAGATAAGTATTCCTTTTACTGGAGTCCTTTATAAGATGAATGAAATTCAGATGGAGAGAGAAAGCCACAGAGGGAGCATCCAGATGCTGAACATCAAAAGAACCTGAAAGAGAAGGGAGAGACCAGGAGACTCTGCCATTTGCCATGACATATGACAAGTTAAGGTCCAAAGATGGCTGTGAAGCAGTTACTGAATGCCAGTCTTTGTGGAGAAAGCATCATCTTGGTTTATTGATTTTGGCTTTCTTTTAGTCTTAAAAGCATGAGAAAATAAATCCTCATTATTTAAGTCAACCCATTGCATGGTGTTTGCTTAGGCAGCCAAAGAATCAAAAACAGAAAGGTGTCCCTGTAGACAACAATAAGATTGTTTGTACCCAGGTCCTGGAACCCTTGGTATTTCCTGGTCACATCCCCAGCTCTGATTTCCTGAGAGAAAAAACACATCCCCAGGACCTTCTTTAGAGCTGCTGCCACATTTTTATTCCTCAAGCTGTAGATGAGCGGATTGAGCATGGTGTAGAAGATAGATACTACTTTGTCATTTTCTGGTGTGTGATACGAATGGGGCAGTACATTAGTGTAGAAGGCTGCCACATAGAAAATGTTCAACACCATGAAATGGGAGAAACAGGCAGCAAAGGCTTTGCGCTGGCCCTCAGCAGGGTTTATCCGATGGACGGTGATCAGGATCAGTGTGTTGGAGACACAGGTGACACATAAGGGAATGAGTAACATCAGCACACAGCAAGTATACATCAGGGACTCATAGAAGGAGGTGTCAATACATGACAGCTTCAGCACAGCTGGGATCTCACAGAAAAAGTGATTGATTTCTCAGGGCCCACAGTAAGGGAAATTCATAGTGACAGGGGTCAGCATAAATCCATCCAAGGAGCCACCAACCCAGGAGCCCACCACCATAAACAAGGAAATCCTGCAGTTCATGAGGAGAGGGTATTGAAGAGGGTTGCACACAGCTACAAAATGGTCATAGTCCATGAGGTCCAGCATGAAGCATCCCCCTCCAATCGGGGTCATATAGAGGTATACCTGAACTAGACAGCCAAGGAAGGAGATGGTTTTTTCCTTGAACAGAAAGTCTTGCAGCATGTTTGAGACAGTGATGCAGATATGCACTGTATCCATGATGGAGAGCTAGCTGAGTTAGAAGTACATGGGCGTGTGGAGACGTGAGTCCATGTATATGAGCATAATCATGACGACGTTGCCTGTTACAGCAAAGATAAGCCCAGGGAACACAGGATGGGTGATGAGTCCCAAGAGGATGAAGTCAGTGGAGTTCTTAAAACTGCCCTCCTTGTCCATGGCACATGACTGCTCCTAGGATTTTAAAGGCAGAAAGTAGTTTAACAATCCAGTTTAGGCAAGGCCCATTATGAAAAGTGTGTCAGAGCTGTGTGGAATAAAATAAAGAACAGGGACTGTGGTGTCATAGTCTTTTGAATCTTATTTCCCATATTAATCATATGTTTCATATTAGAGAGACTAATTTCAAAACGTATCATCATCTGTGAAATGTTCATATAAAGTCTATATTGCTACAGGCTGGAAGAGAAAAATAAATATAAAATTCATAAAGTACCAGTTCCAAAGTCTGTTTTATTTTTATTGTGAATCTTAGTTTACATGCATTTTATAAACTTATAGCTTAGGTTGAAATTTTTCTGAGATTGGCAGCTGTGCATATGCCCCATATTTCCTTGCAATCTGTATCCATATGGAAATTGAATTTAAATTGTTCTTCATCATTAAGAGGATTACATAGTTAGGATTATTCAAAATCATCAAATTATGTTTAGATAAATTGATAGAAAAATAAATGTGGAGTCAATAATTATAGGTAATTTTAACTTTTTTTGTCTGTTCTTGTTTTTAAGTGTTGTGACTGGTTAGAACATCAAGATTTACAAGATGGGACTGCTCATTTCATTTCTAGGTAACAGGCTGCTGCGGTTTAAGGCTAACTTGTGATTCAAAGAAGCTTAGGTTTTAGACATGGATTACATTGTTAAACTGAGTATCTGTCCTCAGCGAATAATTTGGTGGTCAGAAATCTTGAATGACAACCTCAAGGAACTTTGCTCAAGAAGCAGATCTTAAAATTCATCATTTTGGAGTACTTTCTGGTTAATAACGTGGAGCCTGCTGAAATTGTATGATTTAGTACTGCAGTATATAATTCAACAATGGCCTAAACTTCTTAAAGTTTTGTTCCATCAAAAGGTTAGGACAATTTCTCTGATAGGGTGGCATCCTGAACATATCATTATATAAAATATTACCCTAGGAGTCCATTTTAGGTCAGGTTATATTTCCTCACATTTCTTTTCCCACCATGCTTCTTATTATTCATAAGTAAAGGTGACTCCAGATGAAAAGAAATTCTTCATTTTAGAGGAAAAAAAGACACCATAGTATTAGAGAATCCTGGGAAAAAATGAAATGAATTTTCATTCATTTTATCCTTGAGGAATATAAATGCCCATCTCTTTGATATATTTGGGAATATGGAGGGATAAATTGTCAATTATTATTTCTTTTGTATAAATGCTTACGATAGTGTGGCTGTCACAATTTCAGTGAAAGGATTACTGAAGAAGACTATTTCTGAAAAATATATTAGCCACAAAAACATAAACATTCCTGTATCCTTTGGTTCCTCAATAGACAAATATGTGTTCTCTGAAACCTCCAGAAAGAACTCTCCTTTATGCTGAAACCATAATTATGGATAATAAAAGGATTTTTTTTCTCTTCTGAGTGTTCATCAGAAATGAATATAAATAATGGAATCTCCCCAAAGTAAAAAAAGAAACTAAATATAAAATACAATACCTCCCAAAAGCACCATTTTTCGCTTAGTCTACGCTGAAATATAAATGTGCTATATCTTGTCAGTTGAGAAAAAAGGAAAAAAAAGATTAATATTTAACAAACTTGATGAAAGTCAGCAATTTTTTAGTTAATATATAAGAAATTTCATCGTAACAGTCACAGCTCTGAATCATAGGTCAAGAGACTGACTCTAAAGTATTACGCCTAAAACTATGCTTAAAGGGGCATCTGCAATAACTGCTTGAAAAGTAAAATATTTCTTCTGGCAAGCAGTGCTTTATTTTGACCAAAATCATTTAATTTTTTTTCACTAAGATTCATACTTGGAATTTATATATAAACTGATAGTGTCAATCAGCTCCTAATCATCTCTTTAGAAGTACACTTTAAAGAACCGAAATAAACAATAAAGTGAAAAATCAATTAAACTAAAAATCACTTAAGAAAATATATTATTTTGCTTCAAAATGGGCCAGAGAATTTTGTTTCATAAATCCACTCATACTGGAACCCACAGAGAATTCAAAAGACGAGGGAGGTATCAAGTCTTTTTGTGTGAGGAATAAAAACTTTTCCTATTCATAGATCCTATTTTAGAATAGACTCTAAAATAATGGAAAATAAAAATTGAAAATTATAATTTAAGTCAACTAATGTATTTTTTTTAAAGACTCAGAAATGCAGAGAGTATAAGAACTACAAATTGGTTCCAGGACATATGTGTGTGTGATCATGTGTGCTCGTGTGTGTGTGTGTGTATGAAGGGAACAGACCATGCTAGGGGAGGAGCAACATATGAAAGAGATGCAGAACAAAGAGGCATAATTTACTTTTCTCAGTGATTCAAATATATACAACCATACGTGTCACATACTTGAGGAGTATAATGTTATATCATGTGATAGTTGGCATTACAAGTAAACAGTTCAATTACTGTCTGCATTATGAACAAAATCATGTGTTATAAATTACCACTCTTTAGTGCAGGTTCCCAGGACCAAATTTTAGCAATTGTATTGACATGATTGCTTAACATAGGTATAGTTTGGTTTATTCACACCTAAAACAGCCTTATTTCCATTTCCTATTGGTAACCTTTTTTCATCATCACCATTCTCCACTGCTCAGTGCTATCACTAGAGAGTTTCTAGAAAAAAAAAAGATAAAGAAAAACTTTTTAGCTGTATAGTGTCAGGCCCAGGATTTTCTACTGTTCAAAACAAAGGATATCCTTATGCCAGGACTGGTTTTTACATCACACAGCAATGCCACACATTCACATGGCAAAGTTATGGGGAGTGGAGGGAAAATCCAGCCAAGATGCGGCAGGCACTGTGAATATAAGTTTAGGTTCTCTGGCATCTTTACATCTGGGGGTTTCATTGGAAGGGATGGTGAACTTGGGGAGTCACATTGATCTTGCCTATGGACAGTCACATGGAGGAAAAGTAAGGAAACCTAGGAGGATCTGTGGGTAGAGATACTGGGTGGTAGAAGCTTTATGTTTTCAGGAGCTGAGAACTTTCTGAGAGAAGCCACAGAAATCTAGGCACAGTGTATGACCTTCATAGCAACTTGCAAGAAGAGTCCTTCTAGTGAGGTCAGGTTACATTCTACCAGAAGAAAACGATCTGCCCAAGATCAAGATCTTTCTGACCAATGCTTTGTGACACATTTTTCCAAGGAATCCACCATGACTAAACTATGAGAAGAAAGCTGCCAGTGTACTTGATGACACTGTAGCAATAATGTTGTTAACCATAAATGATTTCCTCCATCTGACACTTTTTCCAAAAGCTTATAATGCCTTCAAAATGCAATGTTTTCCATTAAATTCTTAGAGATAAAATTCCTCTAGTGTAAACACAATCTAGGTTCAAGGTACTGTTTCAAGTGTTAAGATGAACACCTTCCTCTATCTTTTAGCAGTACACAAAGGGATTGAGAAATAAAACACATACCTAAAATAATGGTCAGTAAAGAAGATTCTTATAAGTCTAAAATGGAGATTTCTAGGGAGGATGAAAATACATTAATTTAGGTAGATTTGAAGTGTTTTAGCAGAACTAACATGTTCAGTAGCAACATATTCAGCTACCCTTTGTGGAACCATATAATTAGACCTGGAGATGGCTTGCACAGAGGTGCTAAAGCAGTCTTTTGTCAAAGGCCCTAAAGAAGCTGTTTATTTTTTACAGGCTGAATTACTTCTCTGGATCTCTGTTTTATGAAGGTTAAAAAAGGGATTGTACCACTAATCAAAAATTGATTTAGTTCAAAGATTAACAGTTTATTTGTTGCTGCATGAGGAAAATGTGGTCAAGGGATGCATATTGGGGCATATCTACTTTGGGGAATTTGTGATAAGACAACTATATATGTGGAAGCCATCAAGAGATGTAGGAGGAGAAACAAGAGGCTGCAGTGTCTCCAAAACCAGACGAGCAAATAAAGCTTGCCCTGTACCAGGCAGATTTTAAATATTTTCCAGGTATTGAGTCAGAATTGAGTCAGGTATTGAGTCTTGAGCTGGAGTTCCGGGAAGTAAGAGAGCTTGGTCATGAGGAAGGAGAGAAGGCCCTGGGATAGAGACAAGCCATTCGCCTGATAGTCTACAGCTGGCCTTGTGGAGAGACGCAAAGCCTAGAGAACCTCATAGTTTACAGCTGACCCTGTGGAGGAAACAGAACTGCTAAGCCCGGAGATAAACACAGCACCGGGAAGAGAGGAACCCAAGAAACCTGAACCCTGTCAAATGTTGGCAGCTGTCTGGCTCCAACCGTGGCAATGGACTTTGGGGAGGGAAGAAACTCATGCTTTATGGCCTGGTAACTGTGGACTCCTACCCCAAATAAATACCCTTTATAAAACCCAACAAATTTCTGGTATTTTGCATCAGCACCCCTTTGGCTGACTAATACACTGGGTCTGAAAAGTGAAGGCTAAGATATTTTTGATACAAAATATCTGGAAACAGGATGTAATAGTGAAATGATTGAGTAGGAAAGTTACATGATGAAATCGTTATTGAAGAAATATATAGCTAAATATATATTGGCATTTTTAAACAGGTAATCTTTAAAGCAAAATGATTAATATTAATTATTATTAATATTTGATATTGAAGTTGCAATGTACTGTAACCACAGAACTCCTTTTCCTTCCCTTGTTTGTTTATATTTACTAAACCTGCAATCTTTTGTCTACTCTAATAAATCAGGAAAATATTTGGACGTTGTTTCTCCTTTCCCCCATGGTAAATTGGAATTCAATTTATCTCTTTTACTTCACACTGTCTCAAATCTTCATTTTCATGTATTCTCTTAGTCATCCTTTTCAGCAGTTCTATTCCTCCATAAAATTCCTTATTTCATTACTGCAATGGGAATGCATCCACTACTTCCTCCCATCAATCTCCTGTCAATCTAGGATTATTCAAAGTATAAAATTAACATAATCTAACAAAGACAGAAAAGCCTTCTCTTAATTTACAAAATAAAAATAGTGCTATAATGAAATGTATATATATATATAGAAGACCAACTGTATCATGAAGTAGCAATATTGGAAACACATGGATTCAAATTCTGGTAAACAATTTGTCTCAAAAATATTGACAAGGATATCAGCATTGATAAAAAAAAAAAAAGTACGGGTATGCTCTTATAGTATTAGGTAAAGGTTCTAAATTCCAACCTCCCTGCTGTCAGAAATATAGCTACTATTTTGACCCACAGACATATCCTTCTCAGTAGTCCTGTCAGACAGTTTGTTTTGTGCCAAATAGAAATCAAATAATTTAGCCCACCCACTAATGCTATAGAAGAGTAAATGGAGACTAAAGAAAAGGAGCAACTTCACAAGACCTGCAGTAGTAGAGTGGTTGGTGAGAAGACAAGACCTGCTACTCTAAACAAAATATTCATTATGGTGCCATATAATCTACATATGTGACATATAAATAAACCAATTTTCTTTTAATCACTGAGCCCAGGAGACTTTCATATACCCATGCTAGGAATATTTTCAGGGGATTTCTTTAAGGAAAATTATCAGTCTTTATTTTTAAAAAAGGTTTGGTTTTTGAGTCTCTGATAGCATATGTGAATGGCTTATGAGATTAGAAAAAGAGAAATATTTAAAAATCAGAATTATAAAAGAAAATACTCAATAATTTTTACCTGCTTCAAAGCAAGCAGAAAACCTTTATCTACACATGGATACATAACAAAGATGACAAAGCTTGCCTTAAAAATAGTCCGGGGAAAATCTAGTTTTCTCTCTTTGTAATTCATACTCTTACTCTCTACCCATTAATGTGTTAAAACTCTCCTCAAATGGATACTGTGTACTTTTCCAAACAATAGCACTTATATTTCCCTGTCTTATTCAATAAATCCATTCATACCATTCTAAACTATCACAAGATTCCCCTTAGCTTTCCATGTTTCAACTTAAATTATCCCTTTTCCAATAGTCAAGTTGCCAGAAAGTGAATGCATTTATTTATTTATCCATCCTAATTTCTAAGAGACCATTGCCTCAGTAGTTAGCAGATAAGGACATATAACATGCTGAACTTTTCATAGAGTGATATGTAAATAAAACATCCCTTTTGGGGGAGATGGTCAATCTGGTATCCAAAAAAAAACTAAGATCCTACCTCAGAGCAGCTGAGTCCAAGCCTTTGTCAGTGAAATTATAGTCTTCTTAAATACTTGGTTATGGAGGTGTGGTTTGGTCAAATGATTGGTATTTCCACCTCTCCCAGATGGAAAACACCAGTTAGCAATTAATCCAAGTTTTTTCAGTTTGCCTTGTGTCTTAGAGAAAGATCAACCAAAACCCTTCCCCTCTTGTCGGAGGAAATGTTTTTTACCAAGTGAAGGGTTGTAATTATTTCCTGATATTTCATCATATAACTGTTTGACTAATTCTGATATTTTTCCAGAGTAAAAAAATATGTGATTTGGGAGTGTGGGATAGACACTGAAAAATATTGAAAATTTCTAACAGGTACTATGGTAATGAACTAAGTGTCTGTGCCAAACTGATGAAAATTTCTCTTCCATGTCATTGGCCTAAATTGTTTGAGGAAAAATATATTAAAGGATGTGTGTTTGACACTCAAAGAGGCTAAGTAGTTTTATAAATATGCATCAAGTGGGTGTCAGAGAGAAATTCAAAATGAGTATGGATAACAAAACACATGGGAAAGAGAGAAGTGAAAAAAGTAGAGAAGAAATAAGGAAGTGAAGTAAGGAGGGAGGAGAAAAGAGAAGAGAAAAATAAAAAAACAAGTGATGGAATAAAACAGGAAAAAGTCATACATTTTCTGAAAATTCATTTGCATAGGTTTATTAGTCAGGGTTTTCTTGGGAGACAGAACCCACCAGAGATATCTGTAAATAATATGGGATTTTATAAAATTGTCTCATATGACTGTTGGGATGCCCAAGTCCATATTCTGTAGAGCTGACTGCAAACCAGTGCTCTGATGAAGCTCCTTAATGAGTTCCCCAGGAGATTCTGGCTGTCTAAATTAGAGATGGGAATTTTGTCTGAATGCTGAAATAACTTTCCCTTTTAAGGGCCTCAACTGATTGGATGAGACATTAAACATTGCTGATGGCTGATGACAAGCTCATCATTTGATTGTATATTTAACCAGCCATGTATGCAATCAACTCACTGATGATTAAAGTCCATGAAATGCCTTTGTATTATAATTAGCCCAGTGCTAACTTGATCAAACAATTAGGCATCATTACCTGGTAGAATTGACACATTAGCCTAATGATCTCAATTGGAATTTTAAGATATTTAAATATGAGGGAAATTGAATTTTCTAACTCTTAAATTCATTTTATATCTCTAAATAAGAAATTAAAGAAGGAAGTGATATGGATGAGGAAGAGAGCAACTTAAGTAACAATAAGCTCAACAATAACAGCAATACCATTACGAACTGTTTCTGCTATATAGTTATGTTAATGTGTACATTATTAATATGATTTTAAAAATACGAAACTATCAGACATAGGCCATATGCCTACTACATTACAGATGAAGAGAGAACATATTTCCAAACATTAAGAATGCTATTGTACAATTAATTCATCCTATATAATATTCTAAGAGGCATCAATAAATACAATAATTCTTCAAGCAGATATTGAATCATTCTAAATAGATGTCTCCATCCAGGTCAAAGTGACTTACTACAGAGCCACACAGGGGTTATAGCCATATATTGATCCTTTCAGTCCTGAATAGGGCTGGTAGAGCCTGGATAAAGGCACCAAGGAGTTGATTTTGGTGTCAGCAGCCACTTCCGTTTACCACAATGTGCCATATGACTACCATTGACTTTGATTTCCATGTCATGAGAATAGTTGCAATGTGCTCCTATAACAATTAAATCAGGCTTCTATAATTATTATCAACAAGTTTGTTAAGGAAAATAGCTCAAATATAAACATTGTATGGATCAGTCTATATTCCTGACATATATATTACTGTTTTTTTCTTACAATGTTGAACTTAGCCATCTGGCACAAAATGGAAAACAGTCCAAATTATTTCTAATATATAGATATCGTGTGATTCCTCAATCTGTCTTTCCATGGATCTCATTCATCTTCTCTTCTTCACATCCTCCTTCCTTATCCTGCAGCTCTTCCACCGTTTTCCATTTGTATTTAACATATAGAGGTAGAAACAGACATGAACCCTACAATCTATAATGATGATTCCCAAAGATTGTGAGGTTAGGATACCAGTCTTTGGATTGCTTTCAAATAATTTGGTTTTATTTTAAATAATTCTGTCTGCAAAGTGCAATTCAATGAGCTTCCTGGAATTCAGAGTAAATGAAATCTCATTTGGAAAAGCCTGTTATTTATCATACTGAGACATAAGTTAATTTTTATTAGAAAGTACTTTCTAAATTTCCATAATTTTATCTCTTTCCTCATGTCCCTGGAAGAAAGAGGAACATATTAGTGGATCCCAGCAGGAGATGCACATTACTATAATAATGCATAAGAAATGACAGAGAGGTGGGTGAAAACAATATCACAGCTGAAAGAATATTGGAACTAGAAGATATTTCTTAAGTCATATAATGAAATCATCTACTTTTGGGGACTACTAACCAGGCAGAGCCATGTAAGGAAAGTGCTAAGAGATTTCCTGAACTTGGGATAATTATATCTGGGTTGCAGCAATAGTGGGGACATTTCTTGAGTGTCCTAGGGCATGAAAAACACATAATTTTCCATGTGTTAAGTAATGTTTCACACAGTCATTTCTGAGGTTTATTCACACTCCAATATTCTATAATGCTGAGTTTAAATGATGTTTCTTTAATTGTTAAAATTCTTATTGTTTTCTTATGATTTCTTAATATGCAGGAATCTTATTATTGCTATCAATGTGGACTTAATATATTTATTCATTAAAAAGTCAAGTGAAGGAAATCATGTTTGTAATATTTCTCTTCAGAAGGTGCTTGGGATACCAGAAAACTTAGGAATCACTGAATGAGGAATCAATATGGTAAGACAAATGATGTTGAGGTAAACAGTGAAGTAACAGGGATAAAAACAGACAATTGAACCTCCCCAGAGTACAAGTCAAGTGATCAGACATCTGAGACAGAGAATGCTGCCATGAGTTGGAATCAGGTGTGTGCCCTAATTTGAAAAGAAAATTCTCCCCACTATTCTCCCTTTTTATGGAACATTTGAATTCTCAATGTTGGGGGAATTCCGTGATATTTCAGATTAAAAATTATTTATATCAGTATGTTAGAAACAAAGTGGTCTGTTGAACCTAATAATGAGGAAGCAGATATAGATTTCTCTACGTTTTTCATTATGCAAAATCTTCAACTGGGTCGGAACCTGAGTAGACATGTAATTCTGACCAAGACAAACAAATCTGCAATGAATAAGTTTCTGCCTCAACTCTCTTTAATTTATATCCATTTCTTTACCTGTCATACCATAGAGGCCCATTTTAAAAGATGCTAAAATTTCCCTATTTCTACATATGGGTCATTATACAGGCACTTGGTATTAATCCCTCGTTACTAGGTAGGCTCATCCCTGGGAGTCATGTCCCACACTGAGGGGAAGGTAATGCATTCATATGCTGAGTTTGGCTTAGAGAGGCCACTTTTGAGCAACAAGGAGGCTCTCAGGTGGCAAAACTTAAACACACAAGAGCAAAGACTCGTAAGGTTTGTCTTCAATAACAAGATCCCATTAGTGGATCATCCTCTTTTGCCAGACACTGCCCCTGCACTTGGGGGACTCTTGCTGCTCCTTTGGAGAATGCGGCAGAGCTCTCCAGGCTGGGAATTCATTATTCTTTCATTTATTCAGTGGTTCTCCACCCACTGTGAACATACCCCACCCCTTGATCATTTGAACAAATTTATACATCATTTATGTATATTCAGGTGAACTTCCTCCCATGAAACCCCCATCTCAGACACCCCCCACAAATGATCCTCTCCTGCCCGGTTGTAATCCTTCTGCGATCCAAACCTTCCTTAAAGATGAAGCCCATATAATAGCCAAATACAATTAATAGGAAAATGAAATAATAATGGTAAGTTTAAATGTAAGAGATAAACTACATGGAAACTTAAAAAAAAAACTAAAAATAAAATAACATTAAAGGATTGGGATATTCAAAAAATGGGGCAAAACAAAAAAAATCTAAAAAAAAATTTTTTTAAAGTGTTTCCTTTTATCATTGCATTATTGGGTGTCCAGTCTGTACCATGACACCTTCCCCGTCTCACTCCCCATTGAATCCCAAATTTTCATTTAATTTTCAAAGAAGTTTTAGGTCACAGCAAAGTCACACACAGAATAGTAGAGACTCTCATATACCCAACATCCTCCCCCTTTCCTCACCCCATATTAAAACCTTTTTGTATGTCAATGGTAGCATTGTTATAAATATTATACAGATGGTGAAACATAGCTACTAAACATTGTCAATGGTTTACAGTATAGTTTAAAATTTAGACAGTGCAGTTTAATAATTTTTAATGATATTTACCTTGTCCTGTGTCCATCACTGAAAGGTAAAGAAAAACATTTCCCCTGACCACTAAATACCCCCTGTTTGTTCTATTCTGTTCCTCCCTCCTCATCCCCCTGGGACACATGAAACTCCCTGTCTTGACTCATTGTATGACAAGATTTATAGTTACATAAAACAAGAGGTCTTGACATGCTAATTGGCCTCCCCTATTAGGATTCACCTTTTCTTATAAGATGCCCATCTGTCTGTTTCTGGTTGAATCGGTCCTCCCAAAATGGGGGTCCATCTCCTTCCCACTCACCATATGGGTCTCCACTCCCCGATACAACACATTATGACAGAAAGGACACTCACACATTCCACAGAAGCCTACTCCAGATGCGCCAGATCCTGAATGCCCCCACAACCAACACCCTAAACCAGTGACACTACCTTGTCAAATTGCCATAAGAGAATTCCCACTCCTGCATTTTCAACCTCATACCCACAAATCCCGTGTTCAATTGGTCTCTCTCCCATCTCTCACTCCAGTATCCTGCATATTCTAACCCTCCCTTCCTAATCTACCCACCTGTCAACCTGCACCACCAAACCCAGTAATATCACTGCCCA
The DNA here is from genome assembly GCA_029593785.1 of Cabassous unicinctus. Lineage (NCBI taxonomy): Eukaryota > Metazoa > Chordata > Mammalia > Cingulata > Chlamyphoridae > Cabassous > Cabassous unicinctus. The sequence goes on along the minus strand of JAQZBX010068636.1, from coordinate 711 downwards.
CATGTACAATCTTCAATATGCAACTATACTCTATCACTTTATAATAGATCATGTCCATATGGGTGATGGCTCACAACGTTCTTTTCCCTTTCTCTCTCTTGTTAACCTATCTTTCAGACAGTGGCTCTCAGAGACTGCTCACTTTCCTCAATTCAAATCAGAGAGGTCATGTACTATTCATCCTTCAATGCCTGGCTTGTTTCACTTAACATAAGGTCTTCAAGATTCATCCATGTTATTCCATGTGTTAGCAATTTATTCCTTCTTACAGCTGAGTAATATTCCATTGTATGTATGTACCATATTTTGTTTATCCTTTCATCTCTTGATGGGCACTGGGGTTGATTCCAACTTTTGGCAATAATGAACAATGCTGCTATGAACATTGGTGTGAATACATCTGTTCTTGTGTTTGCTTTTAATTCTTCCGGGTATACACTCAGCACTGGAATCACTGGATCATATGGAAGATCTATTGTTAGTTTTTCTGAGGAACTGAAAAAATGCCCTCGACAGTGGCTTGACCATTCCACAATTGCACCAGCAGTGGATAAGGGTTCCTATTCCTCCACATCCTCTTCAACACTTATAGTCTGCTGTTTTTTCAATAGCCACCCTTGTAATGGGTGTAAGATGTATCTCACTGTAGTTTTGATTTGCATTTCCCTAATAGCTAGTGATGTTGAGTATTTTTTCATTGGCTTTTTAGCC
>JAQZBX010068634.1:0-15723 GCA_029593785.1 Cabassous unicinctus | reverse complement strand
TTTGCGAAACAGGTACATATGCACAGACTCACAGGCACACACACATATCAGTGATGGCTTGGGACTACTATAATTCCAAGCAGCTGGGCCATTGCTCATGGTTTACTTGATGATATGTATTTTCATTTTATATTTATTTTCAATCCACTTTGAAACTTTGGGAATATAACATGTAATTAATATTTTATTTCAAAAACAGAGATTTAGTATTTGAGTCACGCAAGACAGTTTTAGATAAAATGTTATAGAAACAATTTGAGAAATTGAAAATCACTACTTTTATAGCAGTTGACAGCCTTTATAAAATGACTTGCTGCTCTTGCAGATATATCCATTATCACAATTGTCACTCTTTAATGGCACCCATGTTAGCTACATTAGCCAGGGGGCTGAATAGCCATGAAAATGGGAATAACCTCTAACCTCAGAAATCGTTCTTTTAAAGGAGGATTGAAACATTGGTGATAGGAAATTTGAATTGCTCTTGCAGCTGCAGTGTTTGTTCTGTGAATACTTAATTTAGTTTAGAGTTATACTTTTTCTTCTAAATCTGTCAGTCTTTCAGAAGCATCAAATTCAGTTCAGGAAGAAAAAAAAAAAAACTTCCTTTCCAGGCCTGTATTATTGAATGTGGTATTCAGACTTCAAACAGTTTCATTTAGGTAATACATATAGTCTCAAGAATAGGAATCCTCACATTTGACACGCTCTGTTAAATATATAGCTCATTCAGACCCATCCAAGATACTGCTATGCAGGCACTTATTTTGGATAATCCTTTTAATGACTATAACTCAACTTCTTAGCTTCATAGAAGACTGGTAGAGTGTGGAGATGTATATGCATATGTATATATTACAGAAGTATAAATATGTGTTAAGTATGTGTCTATATACATTATATAAATTTGTTTAGGCTCTATAAAATTTTGTACTTAAATATGTACAGATTTATTTATATATTTAAAATATAAACAGTGCAAGCCTTATGTGTGGTCCATGGGGAGTTATACAATAGAACACTCATTAAAGTAATGGGATTGCTATGGCTAATTCTCATACGCTGGTTGAAAATTTCGCTAAACAAGATTTGAAAATGATGTCAAAAAAACAAGTTGGTCCTCAGTCTCATTAGTTTCAAATTATTAACTAGTCTGTATGCCACTGGCTTTATGTGAATGTTATACCCTTACCTTAACCATTAAATAATATATTTGTTGATCAGAGAATGAAACAAAAGGGCAAAACTCCAGCATTTGTTGCTCTGATACCCACTGAGGCAGAATTGAAACTTTCCCTGTGTATTTTAATACATTGTTTGATTTTTTCATAATGTTAAATGGTTTTGAAAATAAAAAAGGTTGTTATGGTAGGGAAAAAACAGTATTTATGAAAGGAACCTGAAATATTTTGTTTTCAACTTTGAATAGTTAAGAATAATGCAAAATGAAAAACCATGTATGACTGTAACTTATTACACACTGTATTCCATTATAAATACTTACAGAACTGTTTGCATAGCAGTTTTGAAAAATCACATTGTGTTACTGAACCTATTTGTGTTAAAATGCTTATTAAGGCAAAATGGGGCCAATTAAAAACAAATAGAATTTAATCATGTTTTAATTAAGAAAATATATAATAGATGTCATGCTAGTTCACTGCTTTTCTGCATTTTGTATTTAACATAAGCAGTCACATATGGAGACTTGATCATAAGCATATAAAATATAAACACACATGGATTCTGACTCACCATTAATGTATCTTTATGTCTTAAGAATTAGAGGTGCCTCCTGCAAGCACCAAGTCTATTCCTTAGCCAACCATAAGAGGGGGCTTCTACTCCAACAGCTGCTCTTTCTACTTGGAGAGAGCATACACAACTATCTGCTCTGAAGGTGAACATTTAAACATTCTTTTAATTCGTTAGATTAATTTTGTTTTCACTAGCTGCTTACATTCTGACGTTATAGGAATTTAAAATACCTAGTTATAAAAGAAAAACAACTATTTTGATGTTTTAAAACAGGGGTTCTTAAGAAGAGGTCCGTGAACTTGAATTGAAATTCAAAAAAACATTATTCTCGTGGGGACGTGTTGGTGCGGGTGTGATATATTTATTAAATAATACACAGTATAGTGAGGACTTAGTAAGGGGTCTGTGGTTTTCGCCTGACTGGCAAAGGAGTTCATGGAACAAAAAAGGTTAAGAACCCCGTTTTAGAATAATATTAACAGAGGCCAAATACATATGTACATGTCTATTAATTATTGGTAAAATAATTAGTAGGTTAAATACTATTTCTTAAATAGAAAATTTGTTTCTGTTTCGCATATCATTGTGCAGGACATCTTGAAGAAGTCTTAGTTTTTAAACTCTGCTTTTCAAAATAATATTCATTACATAGCACTGAAACATGACCTTTTAATAGGATACCTTGCTTTTTTTAACGAATATCAATAAAAATGATGAAATCAACGGAATATTTAAGAAATAAGGAGTAAAAAGGATCCTGAATAATGCAAGAAGTGATTTATTAAATATTACTGTCTATGTAAATAATTCTAATACTTATTAGAATTATTGGTTCATGTTCTCTGATTGCCTATAGAAAACGGTTCAACTACTAGAAAGAAATACACTACTGATAAAAGATAATACTTGAAGTAATCCAAGTTTTGCCAGATTTTTTTTTAAAAGAATCATTTGCATTTACTCTAACTAAATGTTACAGCAGTTGTGTCTTTTACTTTGTAAAATCTGTACAATTTTCACTTGAAATGAAAAGTAGAGCTTGAGATATTAAAAAGTTAACCAGATTGCAATGTAATAATACAGTTTTCCCCATATATATTTGTAGTAGGTTAAATGTTTCAGTAGAAAATATGAATTAATTTAACAATTAATAATTTCATATTTTGGAAAATGTTCATTTTTACCTCAAATGCTACTTTTTTCAAAAATATTTTCTTTAAATGATTTAGCAACAAATGTTGAAAGAATATTCATTAACAGTATAGTACACTTTGGTGTAAAAATTGCAAAAGGGAAAATTGAGAACATCTGAATTCTAACTACTTGCACTATATTGTTTTGAAAATAGCTGCATTTTACCACAGAATTATTTTGTCACTCACTTCATATAATTTTTTGAACAAAATAAAAGTGAATGATTTCTATGACTAAATAATTTAATTTTCTTGACTCTTACTTCATTGAAAATGATAGGATTTTGACAGAACCACTAGTCTGAAATTCTATCAGGCTAGTTTCATCTTTTCTGCTAGCTTTATTACTTATAAAAATGTAAACCCTTATAACTGCTGAGTTCTTGTCAGTTTGAAAATACATGTCAAAATAATATATGCCTTAAAATATTTTCCTTGAATGATACATGAGTGAATGTTTTAAAAGGAGGTGTTGACACTAGTGATTTTGCAAGATGATATTAAGCTATAAAGAAAATATACAGGGTGATGTAGTACATTTAAAGTGAACTTATGTTAGTAATATTTGCTTGAAGAGTTGAGGTATGGAAATCATCTTCATAGCTGGGCAACCTTGCTTGTGTAAATTTTTCTCCCTTACAGTGCCCAAAGCGTTTTTATCAAAGGCACATTTTATTGTGAAGTGATGGCCTCAGAATATTTTAAAATGATAAAAGTTCTCAACTCATGCAGATTACAGCATTCTGATTCTTTGAGATAGTCGTATTTCTCAGTTTCTTCTTTGTCTACACTAGAGGATTGATGAAACAATTTATATGTAGTAAGACAGTTTTTATCTTATCTTATGTAGAATTCTGTATATCTGATTTTGAAATTTCATGTGTTGTTTTAATAATATTGTTAATAATTTATAAATATTTGGTCATACACATTTGAAGGGTTGGTTATATTTTACTTGTCTAAAGGAAGGAGCTTGAGCTGTACGACTCTTGAGCTTCCTTTCCTAGCATTGAGCAGTACTTTTGTAATATACTTCATGTTCTCTGAAACTTAAGCTTTATTCTGACCTATCTGAAATAAAAAATATCTTCTTATCTTTCTGAGTATATGGTGATTGCAAAATTTTTGAGAATCAGATTTTGCCTTGCAGGGGGAGGGGGCTTGTTTTCTTGTTGGACAGAGAAAAGACATTCATTATTATTCATTTGATAACTTATTTTCAGAACACCTATTATGTTCAAGAACCTGGGTATATAATTGTAAGTTATCTATTATGCCTCAAGTTGCTCACAGTCTTGTAGGGGAGACAGACAAGTAAATAGGCTATTAAATGTAAGTTGATGAAAGCTATGCTTGGGGAAGCACAAGGTACTCTGGAAATACCTATGGTGGAATTAGGTTTGGCCTTCTAAACAAACCTTAGTGCTTGGTGTTGGGGAAGGCTTCTTGGAGAAGGTTTTGCTAACCTGAAACCTAAGCATGTATAAGAGTTAGTTGGGTGAGGAGTTAGAAGGGAGAGAGAAGTGCAGATAGATAAGTGCATTTCAGTTGGAACAGCATGACAAAGGCAAAGAGTAGATAGCATGGCCTGATTCATGGGACTCCCAGACTTCACTGTTGAGAGGTGAGACTGGAACTGTGAGCAAGGACTATTTCATGCAAAGCCTTAAATGTCATGGGAATTTCATCATTGGTGCAATGGGCAGCTGTTAAGGCTTTTCATGGGTGTGACATGACTGTTGTTGCTATTTGGAAAACTTGCCTTGGCAGCTGTGTGGAGAATGGATTGGAGGGAGTGAAACTAGAGGAAGGGATACCAACTGAGGAGGACTTTTTGAGTAATTGAGTGGGAGGTGTTGGGAGCATAAACTGTGATGGTGGCTGTAGAAATGGAGAGAAGTAGATGCATTTGCAAAATATTTACCTAGTAACAGCTACAGACTTGGTGATTGACTGAATGTGGAGGATTATGCAAGAGATGGTAGTGAAGGATGACACTCAAGTTTCTGGTTTAGGCTACTAGGTGAACAGCACTTCCATTCAATGTGATCAGAACCATAGGGAAGAATATGAATTCAGTTTTGGAAAGGGTAAACTTAAAGGTATTGTAGGGTATCATGTGGAGATGGCCAGTAGATGTTTGGATATATAAGCCAGATGCTCAGTGAAGAAATAGGGACTAGACACTGGGAGTCATCAGCTGGCAGGTGGTGACTGAAGTGGATGAGATGTTTTGGAGAGAGGGTGTAAAGAGAAGAGAGGAAGATCCTGGATAGGATTCTGAGGAACCCAACATTTAAGAAGTGGTCAGATGAGGAAGAACCAATAAAAGATACTAAGAAGCAGCAGAGGAAAATGAGGAGAGTGCAGTGTTACTGAAACCAAAGGATGTGAGGGATTGAAAAGCTGTCAGGTAGTTACAGTAAAAACATATCTGTAGAAGAAAATGTACATGATACAGGAAATATAAACTGCTGTGTGATTTCAGATGAAGAAGAGGTTCTGTCTGGCTAGGGAACAGGAATGCAGCATGGAGGATGAGGCATCTGAAAAGAATCTTACAGAATAATGAGAAATATGTTCTAGGTATGTCTATAAGGCTATCCAGAAAACAAATTGTATGTCAGCTAGTAACAGTTCTAGGATTTGTGTTAGAGGTGGGGATAGAAAGGTAATTGGAGAAATGATTGTGAAGACCTTGACTGTCATTCTAAAACTATTGTCATGGCAATAGGAAAATAAAGCAGGATTTTTAAATAGAGGAATGATATGATGAGACTTGTTTTTTGATAAGATTGTCTGTCAGTGGTATGAATTGGGGAGAAAGGGGTTCAATGGAGAGAATATAGAAATAGCCCAGGAAAGACGGCCTGAAGCTAGGCAAACACTATAGGGCTGGAGAGACAGAAAATTCACATAAATCAGGCAAAAAATCATGAAAAAATCAACAATTTGTTGGCTGGTAGAAGGGACAGGGTGAAAAGAAGATATTCATTTCTAGTTTGTTTTCTTTTCTTTTTCTCATAATGACTATTTCCAAAACCACACGTTAAGCTTCCCAGTATCCTCCCTGCCTCACTAAGCAGAAGACGGTACTTGATTCTTCGTTAGGAAAAAATGTCATCAAGCTTAAGTTGTCTTACCTTTATCTCTGTCTTACATAAAGAAGTGTGAAGAGTCAAAGATTTTACCCTCCTTGCACACTAACAATTTAGCCTGCCGCCGTTTCATGTATGCTAGTAGAAAACAAACTGCTAGGACAAAGACAAAGGACAGTTTATAACTCACAGTAATAGAGTAACCAGAGTATCAGCATTTTTGCCCTGGTTCCCTGAACCCCACTTCCCACAGAGTGACGTAAATGGGGCCAGATATCACCTGCACATGCAACTGGTTACATTGCAGGAGAAGAACCCTGAGTGTAAGGAACCTAAATCTTCTATTTGGGCAGTAAGCATGCCTGCCTTTTGCCCTGGAAAGACAAGTTACCTTCTTTCTGCTAGACTGTAAGTATGCCTGCCCTTTGCTCCATTAGACATACTATCAGTATATTTCAAGGCAGTTTGCTATCCTTGAAAAGATGGTCTGAAACAAAAGGTATTCAGTACGTTGCTTGCAGAAACATGGGAGACCCAAGGAGAATTGTCTCCCAGCATTTCAAAAACATCTTAATCTGTATCCTTCCTTCATTGCCATCTATGTCAGATATAAGTTATTTGTTCTGGCTGACCCTCCAACTATGATGTTGTCTTTTCCTGAGATCTTGCTACATTGGCTATGTGTTCTCTTCCCAAATCTTATTCATCAAATACTTATTGCATACTTATTATAATAAGTATAATTGAATTGTGCCAGGCACTGAAGTTTCAATGGGCTTTGTTACAGAGCAGCTTTTTGTAGGCTCATGCTAGTCTAGGTTTGTCTTCATTTATAAATCAGAATGGATATCCAAGGATCTTCAGACATTAAGAAAAATATAGCATGGAAAAGAAGAGGCAAATTAAAAACAGATGATTTGGATGAAACATTGAATTCAAGAACGAGAAGAGCATATAAAATATATTCTATCAATCATCTTTGGGAGATTCCAGAAGGTAATGGAACAAGAGCATATCTCTATCCCAAAGAAAGCAATAAGAGAAAGACTGCTTTCAAATTAAAAATGTGATTGTCAAAATTTTAAATGATATGTATTAGAAGGACAGAACAATGTAATAGATCTAGCTATAGACTGAAATAGTAATCTGGAAGATAAAGTCAAAGATATATTCATAGACTTAAAGCTAAAAGTCAAAATGTGGGAGGAAAGTTGCAACATGGAATGCCATTTCAGGTAACGGAATGCAATTGGAAATCAGGAAGTAGAGGATGGTGCCCCATATCTAGCCATCTGGCTTTAGGGAGCTATTGTATTAGTGGTTGGAAGGGGACCCCCAGACCCTGCTTCAGGTTTTATATTTTGGAGTTATGTGAAAGATTTTGTTCAAGGAAAAAAGTGTTCTGCAAAAAAAAAATAGAAGTTTGAAAACCATTGACCTATGGGATTAAGTCCAGATTTATTGCATTTCATCTGAGATTCTATAATTTTACCCTAACTTGTCTTTTGGGGGATGAAGGAAGGAATGGAGGAAGATTACATAGAACAGGCAGGCAGGAGCCAACTCACACTGGGGTATGTAAACCAGTTTGAGGACTTCAGAACATACATAATGAGATGTTTTTGAAGAGTTTTACACAAATAAAGGAAACAATAAAATTTACATTTTTGAAAGATCTTGCTGACAATTATGTAGGAAATAGATAATAGAAGTTCAAATGTTGCAATGGGGAGACCAGCCAGGAAGCTTTTGAAGTACTCCAGGCAAGATATGAAGTGACCTAGACTAGGGTGTTATTAGTGAAAGTGGAAAGAAGTAGAAAGATCAGGATGTATTTCAGAAGAAGCAGAACCAAGAAGGGAAAAGAGGACATGGATTTGGTGAGAAAGGCTTGAAAGGGTAAGGCTTTTGTTTTCTGTGTAGCCATACTGTATTCCATGTTGTTGGGAAGGGAAAAAGGAGTTGGTGATAAGATGGAAAGGTTGGATGTCCTATGGAGTGTATTATGAGATTTTTATCCACATCCAAAATGCATTTCTCATATATTTAACCTAATAAAAGAGCTTTTAAAAGTTGTTTTAAATATCCTACAGTGAAAGAAGCATATAGTGGCAAAAGCATGGGCTTTGGAATTAGATATGTGTTAAAGGTATAGTTCTATCATTTTTCTAATTTATGAAATAGGGAAATATGGGGGTTGTAAAGTATAAATGAGGAAATGCATATAAAGCCCTCAGCACACAGTAGGTGCTATATAATTAGCCAAGAAGATAACTTTCTTCTCTCTCGGTCAAACATAAAATGAATAACACTTAAACTTTAGAGATTTTCCAAACTTGCTGAAGTTTAGAAACAAGTAAATGCAATTTCTAAAGGTAAATTTTACTTGCTTACTTACTGGCTTAATCAGTGATTAAGATTACTCATAGGAGGTTAACAATGTCCAACACAAATGTGATTTTTAGGAATTGACCCATGTCTCTGTAACAGTATTGTGCCTTTTATCAAGTATCTTTAATGGAAAGAACTTTTTTTTTTTTTTTTAAGGAGGTCTTGGGGATTCAACCTAGGACCTGCTAGTGCGCAACCACTTAGCTACACCCACTGCCCTGGAAAGTACTTTCTTTTTTATTTTTAAAGATTTATTTTATTTATTTATTCCCCTCCCCCCTCATTGTTTGTGCTTGCTGTCTACTCATCTTCTCTTTAGGAGGCACCGGGAACCAAACCCAGGACCTCTCGTGGGAGAGAGGGGCTCAATTGCTTGAGCCACCTCAGTGAGCTGGTTTGTTGTGTCTCTCATTATCTTTCCTCTTTGAGTCTCTTTGTTGTGTCATCTTGTTGCGTCAGCTCGCCATGCCTGCCTGTCGCGCCAGCTCGCCTACTCCAGGAGGCCCCAGGAACTGAACCTGGGTCCTCCCATGTGGTAGGCGGGAGCCCAATCGCTTGAGCCACATCCACTTCCCTGGAAAGCACTTTTGATAGTGCTACATTTTTAACAATTTACAATGGAGAAGTCACAGAATAAAATTTTCGCTTGAAATGGCTAAATCATATCAAACATTAATTTCACAAATTACGTACTTTATATAAGTGAAAACTGGAATGTTCATCAAAAGAGGATGCATAGATTTCAGTGTTCATGCCAAACCCACTATGACTCAAGTTATATGTATTAAGCTATAAATAAATATTTTTCAGTTAAAGTATATAGTTCATCTAATTGTTCTCTATTAGAAAATAACTGACATATAATATTTATTAATGCTACTGAAAAAGATAGCAAGCCCTCTTTGAATACTTATATACCCTCTCATTGGCTGGCACCACCTGTGACAAAACCTGAACTGTACCATTTACAGACACACAGCTGCAGCTGGAGTTGGCACCAAAACCAGTTATTGATGCTGTGCTCTTTATAGCCCAGGCCCTGACTAATTCCTCCAGAAAGGAGATGGGAAGAGTAGTTCCATATATAGGAGTGATAAGAATAATTGATAATTCGAATCTCTTCTTTAAAAAAACAAGCCCAGTTCCTATTTGGAATGATGGAAATGTTTTGCTAGTGGATGGGGTAGCACAACACTGTGAATGTAATTAACAACACTGAAATATATATCTGAATGTGGTTAAAAGGGGAAATCCTAGGTTGTGTATATGATAACAGAATAAAAATCCATGGAACTACACTACACAGTGAACCCTAAGTTAGATCATGGACTATAGTTAATAGTACAATAAAAAATGTGCTTTCATCAATTGTACTAAATGTTCCACACCAATACAAGATGTTAATAATAGGGGGTAATATGGTGACCATATATTTTATGCATGATTGTTCTGTAAACCCACAACTTCTCTAATAAAGGAAAAACCCTCCTTCCATCTTGAGGCTCCTCTACTTACCACCCTCTTTCTCCATCTACATCTGTGGCTTCAGCATTATGGTTAGTGTCCCAACCTACATTTCCATCCTAGATCTCACTCCCGAGCTTCATATCTGTATTTGGGTGGTTAATGTCTACCTAAAGCTTTCAGTTAGCCTAACACTTCACAAAATACACATATCCTAAATAATAAATACAAACTGTGGGCAGCCCTGCCGTTTTGTACCTATTTTTAAATGCCAGGTGACATCATGGGATACTGCAAACCCAAAGTAGCGAATTATCCCAGAAAAATCCTAGCTGTATTTCTAATAGAAAATACTCTTTCATGAAAAGTGCCTGTCAAGGTAGTATGATTAACTCTTTATCACTGGTTCAACCCATGTGGTTAAACAGACCATTAATATGAAGGAGAATAAAGGATGCTCACCAAGACATTAAAGGCATTAGCAAAGGGGAAGGCAAAGCACCTGGGAGGAAGCATTTACTCAGTGTTGACTGCTATTTCATCTGAAAATGTGTTCTGATAAACTTGGTAGAAGGTGGGAGACTTTTTCTTTAAATCAAAATAGCACACAATGTTATGAAAAGAGTTCTATAGGGGAGTGGATGTGGCACAAGCAGTTAGGTGCTTGCCTCCCACATGGGAGGTCCCAAGTTTGGTTCCCGGTGCCTCCTAAAGAAGACAAACAAACAACGAGTAGACAACGAGCAGACATTGAGCAAAAACAACGAGCAGACAATGAGCAAAAACAAAATGAGCAGAGAGCAGATATGGCTCAAGGAGTTTAGTGCCTGCCTCCCACATGGGGGGGTCCTAGTTCAGTTCCTGGTGCCTCTTAAAGAAAAAACAGACAATGAGCAGACAATGAGAAGAAGAAGAAAAAAAAGCAATGAGCCAAAACAATGAGCAGACAACGAGCGCAAACAACAAGGAAAAAAAACCCAAAACAATGAGCAGACATGGGAGCCATTTCAGGGTGGGGGGTAAAAAAGAGTTCTACAAAACCCATAACTAACAACAGTATTCCTCTTTTTCAACACTCTCCAGAGGCAACTGTGCTCAATTCTTTAGCTCTTTCTTCTGGTATTAACCTCCATATTTGTAAACAATATAATTGTTTATTTCTTCATTAAAAAATAATTTACCACTTACTTTGGAAGAGGAAGATTTAATCCCTACTTCTGCACCCATCCCTTTCCCTACACCATCCTCTCTCCCCTTCAACATAACTAAATCACAGTTTTTGGTTAAATCAGTGTTGTGTGTTTATATCATTCTAACTATGTAAATATTCAAAGCTGAGCCATGCAGTATACTATGATTACGTTTTTCTTCTTATACACATTTTTGTTTTCTTTGCAGTTAATAATTGTCTTTTTTATTTGCTTACTTTTTATATACCTATTATTTCTTCATTCCCAACCTCACCTGCAGAAGTGTAAATCTTTCAGTAAGTTCAAATACATCAGGTACTCTAATACTCTGTTTTATTTGTTTATTTTTCTTAGAGACATTTCTTCTGAGTTCTTTGTTCTCCTGTTTCACTCTGGACTTAATTGCTCTCTGCACAAGGCACAGATATCCTAGGATTTTCCCTCATCATCATTCTGGAAATTCCCTTTTCCTTGTTCTTATGTTAGATCTTTTATTACCTGGACCCCATATATTCCTCCTTCTTGGTTTATTCCCTCATTCAGTGGGACACATTCTCCAATAATTTCCTGAAAAAATGATGCATGATAGTTAATTTTTTGAGACCTTGCCTGTTTGAATGTATTTATTCTAAACTCACACTTAAATGATGGCTTGGCTAGATTTAGAATTATTGATGGGAAGTAGTTTTTCTTCAGAAATTGAAAGCATTGCTCCCTTGTATTCTAACTTCCAGTGTTCCTTTTAAGGAGTCTGATGCCAATTTTATACTTGATTATGTGATCTGTTCCCCCCCCCGACTCCCTTCACTGGAGGGGTTTTAGGATATTTTGTTATTCCCCACAGTTTGGGGTTAGGCCTTTTATAATTCATTGTGTTGGGTACTTGATTTCTTTCAACGGGGAGACTCATGTCCTTCAGTTTTGGGAATTTTCTTGTATTATTTCTTTAATAATTTTTTCCCTTCCATTTTCTGTTCTCTTTCTCAGGGAGATATTGAATGATCTGACTGATAGTCCAAATTCCTTGTCTTTTCTCTTCTGTTATGTATGTGTGTGTATTTCTTTTTCCTTCTGTGAGACTTCTTCAACAGTATCTTTTATTCTTTTGAATCTTAAATTTTGTCTCTCATATTTTTATGAGCTCTTCCACCCTCAGTAATCCTTTGTCTCTTATGTTACCTTTAAACAACCTCTCAAAAGAGTAAATTTCCAGTTTTCTTCTATGGTCGGGGAGGGTTGATTGCCCAGTTGTGCTGGCAGGGAGGGGCACCTAGAAGTTTAAGAATTATTTATACAGTCTTTCAAATAGTTCTCTTGATTTCAGTTCTAAGCACAGCTATTCCTTCAGAAGTATTTGGTACCTCCAGTATATGAGCCTTTCGAGGGTTCCACAGTTGTGCTCTTTGACTCTTACCCAACTGGCATTTTGCTTTCAGCTTTCTGTAATCTATTATCAGTTATCTCTTGCCCATTTGCTTTTTATCTTCCAAAATTTTGTTGACATCTATTATCTATTTTGTTACCTACTTTTCATTCTGTCTTGTGAGTTTTGTTTTGTTTTTTGTTTGATTGTCATTTTAGTGTGGTTTCAGAAGGGAGTGAAGGTAACTACATGTGTTCAATATACCATCTTAATTGGGATGCTCCTTTATGCAGGACTTTGTATATGTGTCAAGTCACTTAGAGCTGGTCCTGCTACCAAAAGAAACCAATCAAGCATGGATATGTACCATGTTTCCTTGCCTTTAATTTGCCACTGATTATAAGATGCTGTATTAGTCAGGGTTCCCTCGGGAAACTGAATCAACAGGAGATATCTGTCAATAATATGAGATTTTATAAGAGTCTCTCATGAGACTGTGGGGATGCACAAGTCCAGGTTCCGCAGGCAGGCTGCAAACCAGGGGCTCCGATGAAAGTCCGATGAAGGGTCTTTGATGAGAAGTTAGCTGTCGAAAGACAAGCTGGGAAATTCTCTCTGAATGTTGAAATCACTTCCCCTTTTAAGACATTCAAATGATTGGATAAAAGCATCACCCATTGATGATGCAATCTCCCTGATTGATGCAGATGTAATCAGCCATCCATTCAGTAAACTCACTGGTGATCGAAGTCCATAAATGCTCTTGTACTACAATTAGCCCAGTGCTTGCTGGACCAAACACCTGGATACATTTACCTGGCTGAGTTGACATATTAGCCTAACCATCACAGTCCACCCCTTGTCAACTCGGCAGCCATACACATTGCCCTAAACCACACTTAATCTCTAAGTGAAAACAATAACAGACAAGCATACTTATATACTTCCGCCTAACAATGTTCAACTCCCCTATGTGCAACCAGAAATGCATTAATTCCCCACAGAATAGGGTGCACGTGTTTGGGTAATATTCACTCTTTTAAACTTGACATCCTTAAATATTATGACGTGAAATTAATACAACTTTTCATATGATAGGGGAAAAGGTTGGGGAAGAAAACAAGAAATTTGTTTTGTGTGCATACACAATCATATTCATAACGAAACAAGGAAGAAGGGTTCATGACTATTATAGTCCTTGTTTCTGTAACTGGTCACGTGCTTGAAGTTCATATTTATCACTATACCTTCTTCCACTACCCATTCCATGTTCCCTTTACCTTCAGCAAGCACTTCAGCTGGCCGTGGTTCTTTGCCTGGTGGGGTGACCCAAACTTTCATTCCCGAAGATTCTGGGCCATTGTTAGTCCTGCTTGAATTGGTTTGTTGCAATTTTCCATTGACTTCAATCACAGGGCATGGCAGTACTAGGAGACGCCCTAGAGGATCTCCTGCATTCCAGGCAAACTCTAACTCTTCTTTACCCCCATTATGTAGATGTAGTCCTATTTCCCCTTGATAGTCAGGATCAATCCACCCCTTGATTCCTGGACTCATGAATCCTGGTTATGGGAGAAACAGCACCATAGAGAGGACGCTGATTCAGAGCAGACACAGCCTCCTGGAGAACATTGCCCTAGCCCTGCAAGTTATTGCCACCTAGTTGGTGCCATAATTGAGTCTTCAAAAGGCCATTCTGCTGTTCTATTAATCCAGCTACTTCAGGGTGATGGGGAACATAGTAAGGCCAGTGAATTCCATGAACATGTGCCCATTCCTGTATATCATTTGCTGTGAAATGGGTTCCTTGATCAGAAGCAATGCTGTGTGGAATGCCATGGCGGTAGATAAGACATTCGGTAAGTCCACGGATGGTAGTTTTAGAAGAAGCATTGCATGCCGGAAATGCAAATCCATAGCCAGAGTATGTGTCTATTCCAGTTAAAACAAATCGCTTCCCCTTCCATGGTGGAAGTGGCCCAATGTAGTCCACCTGCCACCAGGTAGCAGGCTGGTCACCTCGAGGAATGGTGCCATATTGGGGACTGAGTGTGTGTCTGCTGCTGGCAGATTGGGCATTCAGCAGTGGCTGTAGCCAAGTCAGACTTGGTGAGGGGAAGTCCATGTTGATGAAGTCCATGCATAACCTCCATCCCTACCTCCATGGCCACTTTGTTCATGAGCCCATTGGGCAATGACAGGAGTGGCTGGGGAAAGAGGCTGAGCATTAGCCACAGAGCAGGTCATCGTATCCACTTGATTATTAAACTCTTCCTCTGCTGACGTCCCTCTCTGGTGAGCATTCACATGGGACACAAATATGTTCATGTTTTTTGCCCACTCAGAAAGGTCTATCCACATAGCTTTTCCCCAGACCTCCTTGTCCCCAATTTCCCCATCATGTTCCTTCCAAGTCCCTGACCATCCAGCCAAACCATTGGCAACAGCCCATGAATCAGTGTACAAACGCACCTCTGGCCATTTCTTCTTCCAAGCAAAATGAACAACTAGATGCACTGCTCGAAGTTCTACCCAGTGGGAGGATTTGCCCTCACCACTATCCTTCAAGGATGTCCCAGAAAAGGGCTGAAGTGCCACAGCTGTCCGCTTTCGGGTGGTACCTACATATCGTGCAGAACCATCTGTAAACCAGGCCTGAGTTTTCTCATCCTCAGTCAACTGATTGTAAGGGACTCCCCACAAGGCCAAAGCCGTAGGCTGGGAAAGAGAAGGTAACATGCCAGGGGTGGTGACCATGGGCATTTGGGCTACTTCCTCATGTAACTTACTTGTGCCTTCAGGACCTGCTCGAGCTCTATCTCGTATATACCACTTCCACTTTATTATGGAGTGCTGCTGTGCACGCCCAACTTTATGGTTTGGTGGGTCAGGCAATACCCAGCTCATGATAGGCAACTCAGGTCTCATGGTAACTTGATGGCCCATGGTTAAGCATTCAGTCTCTATTAAGGCCCAGTAGCAAGCCAAAAGCTGCTTCTCAAAAGGGGAGTAGTTATCTGCAGAGGATGGCAAGGCTTTGCTCCAAAATCCTAAGGGTCTGCATTGTGATTTCCCTGTAGGGGTCTGCCAAAGGCTCCAGACAGCATCTCTATTTGCCACTGAAACTTCCAGCACCATTGGATCTGTTGGATCATATAGTCCAAGCGGTAGTGCAGCTTGCACAGCAGCCTGGACCTGTTGCAGGGCTTCCTCTTGTTCCAGTCCCCAATCAAAATGAGCAGCTTTTCTGGTCACTTGGTAAATGG
>JAQZBX010068633.1:0-15710 GCA_029593785.1 Cabassous unicinctus | reverse complement strand
GAAAGAAAAAAAAAAAAAAAGCAACTGTAATTGTCCAGAGAGGCTGAGGGAGTACTGTCCCTCCTCCTGTCCTGTCACAAGCAGAGATGGAGCCACAGATGTGTTCATCAGTTTAGTCCTTGTGGGCCAAAAGCAGCTTCAGTTGCCCAGAGAGGCTGAGGGAGCACTGTCCCTCTTGCCCTGTCCTGGGTGGGGATGGAGACAA
Source organism: Cabassous unicinctus (assembly GCA_029593785.1). Classification (NCBI taxonomy): domain Eukaryota; kingdom Metazoa; phylum Chordata; class Mammalia; order Cingulata; family Chlamyphoridae; genus Cabassous; species Cabassous unicinctus. The sequence continues at coordinate 15,505 of JAQZBX010068633.1, read as the reverse complement.
AGACATGCCCAATAATCCCATCTGTTCATGCCAAAAGCAGGTGCTGAAGAAGCTGAGGAAACACTGCCCCTCCTTCCTGACCTATCAGAGGTAGGGATGGACCCACAGGTGTCCAACAATCTAGTCTGTGTGAGCCAAAAATCACCTGCAGTTGCCCGGAGAGGCTAGGGAAACACTGCTTCCCCCATCCTCTTGGGAGACGGGGATGGAGCCACAGGTGTGCACAACAATCTTGTCCATTCAGACTGAAAGTTCCTGCAGTTGCCCAGAGAGGCTGAAGAAACACTGACCCCACTACTGTCCTATTGGGGGTGGGGATGTAGCCACATGGGTGCCCAACAACCTAATCTGTGAAGGCTGAAAGCAGCTACAGTTGCCTGGAGAGGCTGGTGCAGGTCCCCCAGCTCCCTTCCTGCTGGAGGTGGGGCTGGAGCCCAGGCTAGGGCAGCAATCCAACCTGGGTGGCAAGAAGCTGGTCCCTACCATCATTGTGATTTTTCAATCAGCCCCATTTCCCCTCATGCTTGGGGCAGAGTTAAAATGGAGGCTACCGGCCTCTTTCTAACTTGGACAGGCTCAAAATTTATCTGTTGTCAGAATTGGACCTCTGAATTTACTAATCAGTAGCTGAAGTTGGTGCCTGACCATCTCTTCCTCCCTTGTTTTTGGGAAATGGGCCTTCCAAATCCAGCCAAGGAATAGCTCCTGAGGTGTCTTATGCCACCAGCCAAGGATGGGCACTGACCTCCACTGCGTGGAGTGCTCCACTCATGAATCTTCAATGAAGATGGGCAATCTCCTCCCTCTGTTCTTTCAAGGATGCTTCAGGATGCTCTCCTGGTCTCCTGGGTGCCCCCTAAACAAGTGATTTAGATAGTCCTGTGTGATTACCAACTGCCCTGTAGGATGAGCTGACTCTTGGAGCTCCCTACTCTGCCACCTTCTTGCCCCTTCCTCTGGTAATGTTTTTAATGGGTTGTTGATGTTCTAAAGAAGTCTTTTGAGCTACTTTGATGCCGTTTTTATTCTCTTTCCAGACCACCATGATTAATTTTTAGCTAGGAGATTGCAAAACAACCTAAAAGAAGAAAGTATCTCTTCAGGTCTGGGCTGCAAAACCCCTTTCTTGAATGCATTGCCACTACAGGAATGAGACCATGAGTGCAATGGAGTAAAGTAGGAAAGAAAAAAGAGTTGGGGATGTGCCTTACTTAAAAGTAAAAGGTGTTTGTGGAATAACTTCATTTTCCATCATGAATAAAGGGTACATTCAGGTTTATGACTGAATCAAGCAGGAGTTTGCATAATCTCTAGGTTCCTTCTATAACTTTTCTATAGCAATAGAGATGAAACCATGCCAAAATACTATTTATAAGATGGGAAAAGTCTCCAATTTCATAATTTGTGAGAATTACTGAAAGAGATGAGGATATTGATGACTAATATTCTTCCTCTATTCTTAGTCAAGGGAAGCTAGCCCTGACACAGTCCAGTGGCAATATCAGCTTTATTAGTCAAGGTTCTCTAGAGAAACAGAACCGACAGGAGATATATATGAACTATAAATATATATGAAACATTAAGAGATATATTATAGGAATTGGCTCACACAGCCATGAGGATTGGCAAATCTGAATTCCTTAGGGCAGGACGTGACCTGGAAACTTCAAAAAAGGTGATTATGAGATCTGGTATGTCTGAGTTCTGTAGGGAAGGCCCTAAGCTGGAAACTATGAGGGAGGTGAAATGGTACTCCTCAGGAGAAGCTGGCTGGCTGAAGGAAAGGCAGAAATTCTTCTTTCTGCCTTTGGAAATCCTCAGTTCTGCTTTTTTTTTATTTTTTTTTAATTTTTTTATTTTTTTACCACCTACTGATTGGATAAGGAGATTCTCCTCATTACTGAAGGCAATCTCTTTAGCGTAGATGCAATCAGCCATAGATGCAATTAACTGACTGTAGATGCTAATCCAAATATGAAATACTCACAAGCTAGTACTTCCTTGACCAAACACCTGGACACAATAACCTGGGCAAGTTGCCACATGAAATTAACCATCATACAAAGGCTTTCAGATTGAATTTATGAATCATCACTATGAATCTATTCATCCAATGACTGCTCAGTGCAGAGTTGCCACAGCTGAAGAGAGTAATGCAAGAAAGGAATAGCCAGAGGGACTGGTTTACATTCATTAGGACACAGTTAAACCTGAAAATCATTCACTACACAGCTTATCACTGAAATCTGGCATTCCAGAAGTGAGAATCAATCTATAAAATACACATGAAGCAACCCCAAGATCTGGCTCTGCAAGATGACATGTAGTAATAACACCTCAATTTTTTGTTGTTGTTGTTATTTTGGGATCTCTTCAACATTATACTTGTATATTTCCTCATTTTATCATCACATCCTTATAAAGGAAGGCATTATCATCCATTTTTGCAGAAAAAAATAACTGATTCTCAGGGTAGATCCATGAAAGTCAAATCTTTGAAGAAAGATAAAGAGGCTGGTTCTATTATGGTTTCTTTCTCACTCAGAAAACCCTTTCTTTGTTCCACAATGTAAGAACCATAGAAATCCTTCAAGGCTTCCTTTAAGATTGTATTTCCATGTTTTTAAGAATAAAAGCTTCTGAAGTCCGTTCTAGGGCCAGATAAGTGTCCAGTCTCAGAATGTTTAAAACTGCCCATGAGAGCCAGGATCTGAGGAGGTTGATAGATGCCTTTTCGCCCTTCCTTCTTATTGCAGTGGAACTGAACAAAGTTGTAATTCTTGGAGAGTTTCGGAATGGTAAATGCAGTTCAAATCTGGGTGCCGGCTGCTTTCTGCATGTTGAAAGGTAATTGAATAGGAGCAAGTACAAGTGCAATTGGATCGTAGGCTAGAGGCACTAAGTTGCAGCCTCAAAGAGGTCACACTGAAATGAATTTTTTAAAAGGACTATAAAATTGCATCTAAGATAGATGGGGAGCAAAAGCAATATTTAAATGAAATTGTTATGGATATAAGTCACTTTCTAGGCATTATAACTATTTCTAACATAAAATATGTTTTCACTTCATATATAAAACATTGTTATTATTCACATCTTATGACATGTTAACATATTAAAACTTAAATGTTTAATGCATATATTAAAATTTTGTGTCATCATTAAGCCAGCTGATGAATTCTCCTTGAAAAAAATAATGGAAAAGATATATCAAGAGAGATAATTTTTACAATTAGAATAAAAATATGTAACTTGAAGTGTGGTCAGATAAAAATGTCTAATTCAAAGTTCCAACCCCCTCCACCCTTTTTTTGCTCATGGGAATCCGACTGCCATTTGTTTTCCTATTAAATGACATTTCAAATACTTTATTATAAACATAAATCACATCTCCTTTCAAGAAGGCAAACGACAAACTAAATTTCAGATCTGACTTGCATTTCTTTGCCTTACCCAAGACTAAACAGATGAGCAGTTGCTTTATAGATTGTGTCTGAAAGATAAACAAAGAGAGACAGTAGATTACAGAAAACATGTTACTTGAAAGTGACATCTGCCCTTTAATTCACAAGCATCATCCTGAACCCTGTCACTTCAGTTGACATCTGTTACATATTCTGATGTAAGAAGTTCAGGAAAAGAGCAATCGTATCTGGAGTTGATTAGAAAAAAATGTACATGTACATATTTTTTAGACAGCTGTAGTTCAACTATAGATATTACTTCATATTTATCAGTCTTTTAAAATGTCAAACATGCTCTTATTCACAGGCTAACCCACCTACATCTAGTAGTGGATACGTGAGAGATGCTGAGTTCCATGGGTTCAAACACGCATCCTCTCTAATATGGGAAACTTCTACCATTAATTTGAGTTCTTTGGATTAAAGCATTTCAAGAAGACTGTTGTTAGATATACATATATTACCTGGGATGAGTAACCCAGATTATAGTTATATTAATTACCATCAGTTATCACATGAACAGAGGAAGGGTCCTTTGAAATAGAAAACTGAACTACACTGGAATGAGGCAATGCATGGAAGACGTCTAGAGCCGAGATACCTGTGTGAGACATTGTGATTTGGGCAAAGGTAGTAGAGAGGTGATAAGATTAACGGTGAGAACTGGTTCAATTGTGGAAATATTTGAAGGTAGAGCCAATGCTTTTTAGTTTAATTCTGCTTTGTTTAATACTCTAATAATTTATATCTATGAATTTTCTACTATGTCTGCCTTTGGCTATACCCCATACATTTTATATTGGGGATCATATTCATTTAATATTTTCTCATTGTCACAAATTATTTGAGATAAGATTTTAAAAATTCCTAAAGGATTGGTTAATTTTAGTTAGAAGAGATATTTTTATTTTATTTTATATTTTTAAATTTATTAAATTATGGTCAATGAATGAATATTATCTCTAACAATCTTATTCTTTTTGGAATTTTAAGATGTTCTTTATGCAATATAGTCAATTTTAGTAAATTGGAATGGATCTTGGAAAAGTCTGTCTTTTCTGTAAGAAGAAAAATCCAATAAATGTACCTACTGAATTATATTTATAAATTTTAGTATTGAATTCTCTTTGTGCATGTTTTCCTTAACCTAATTAATCTTTCAAAAATAAGTAATAGTACAATAAAATCTCTGACTATAGTAAACATTATGTCAATATATCTCTGTATTTATTCAAAGTTCTTATAACTTTGCAAATTGATAAATCCCCCAAATCTCTATATCCCTATCTTAAATTTTATGCTTTATTAATTTTGACCCTACTTATTTTAATTGATGATTTTTGTCTTAAATTATACTTTATCATATACATAATCCATATTTTATTTTTGTTCACATTTGCCTGTGAAATTTTTCCCTACTATTGACATTCAGTTGATTCAATTTGGTTATGCCTTTTTGAAAAACATTTTGTTTTGAAATACTTTTGAACTTACATGCAAGTTGCAAAAATAATGCAAAAACAATATAGAGAACTCAATATACCCCTACCAAAATACCCAGATTTACCAACTTTTTGCTACATTTGCTATAGCATTTTATCTATCTGTCTGTCTGTCTGTCTATCTATCTAATTTTGTAAGTATCTTAAAATAGATTTCATACATCATGATAATATAACACCTAATACTTCCATGCACATTTCCTAAGGAAAATGATATTCATTTAATGTAACCACATTAAGTACAATTACCAAGTTCAAGAAATTTAACAAGGGGTGGATGTGGCTCAAATGGTGGAGCATCCATCTCCCATATGGAGGGAACCGGGTTCGATCCCAGGGACCTTCCGGTAAAATAAAGAAAAATATAGAAGGCATGTGTGCTGCCAGGCCCTATGCACAGGCACGCCATCAGGCCCCATGAGCGAGCGAGCCCCCAGACCTCACCAAGCCATGCAGCAAGATGATGACATAACAGGAGAGTGACACAAGGGAGAGCCAAGACTAGACGCACCGATAAACCAGGAACTGAGCTGGCGCAGGTGGCAGAACGCCTTTCTCCCACATTGGAGGTTCTCAGGATCAAATCCCGGTGAAGACAGGAGGAGAAGGATGACAAGAAAGGGCAGGGAACAGACACAAAGAATTGTCCAGCAAATGGACACAAAACAGCAAAAATGGATAAAAGTAAATAAATAAGTCTTTTTAAAAAAAGAAATTTCACATTGATATAAAGCATACAGTCCATATTCCACTTTTTAAAATAGCCCAAATAATGTCCTTTTGGGCATTTTCTCCTCCATTATTAGATCTAGTCCAGGATTATGTGTTGTCCTTAATTGTTATTGCCTCTTTCATGTCTCTATCTTTTAAAATTGTAGTAACATATATACAACACAAAATTTCCCATCTCAGCAATTTCCAAGCATGTAATTCAGTGGCATGAATCACATTTAAAATGTGCTACTATCACCACCATCCATTACCAAAATTTTTCCATCATCCCAAACAGAGATCCTGCACCTATATTGCATTACCTTCCCATTCTCCAATCCCTCTCCCCACCGCCCCTGGTAACCTATACTCTACTTTCTGTCTCTATTGATTTACATATTCTAGGTATTTCATGTAAGTGGAATTGTACAATATTTGTCTTTTTATGTCTACTTATTTTACTCAACATGATGTCTTTAAGCTTGATATATGTTGTAGCATGAATCAGAACTTCATTCTTTTTTACAAAGCTAAATAATATCCCATTGTATGTATATACCACAACTTACTTATCCATTCATCTGTTGATGGACACTTGGGTTGGTTTCACCTTTTAGCTATTGTGAATAATGCTGCTATGAACATTGGCATACAAATATCTGTTCAAGTCCCTGCTTTCAATTCTCTTGTATATGTTCCTAGAAGTGGGATTTCTAAGGCATATGGTAGTTGTATGTTTAACTTTTTGAGGACCAGCCAAACTCTTTTCCACAATGGCTGCACCATTTTATATTCCCACCAATAAAGCATCAGGTTTCTATTTCTACACATCCTTGAAAGTACTCATTATTTTCCATTTTTAAAAAATACCATCGACTCTAGTGGATGCTAGACAGTATCTCATTGTAATTTTGATTTGGATTCCTCAAATTGCTAATAATAGTTAGCATATTTTCTTGAACTTACTGGCCATTTGGATATCTTCTTTGCAAAAATATCTATTCAAGTCCTTTGCCCATTGTTTAACTGGGTTGTTTGTATTAAACCTTTATCCAATATGTGGTTTGAAACTATTTTCTCCCAATCTATAGGTTGTCTTTTTACTTTCTTGTTAATGTCCTTTGATGCACAAAAGTTTTAAATTCTGGTGAAGCTGAATTTATCTTATATTTTCTTTTGTTGCTTTTTTAAATTTTTTTGGTATAAAGCTAAGAATCCATTGTCTAATACAAGATCCTTAAGATTTGCCCCTGTATTATCTCTTACAGTAGGTTTTTATAGTTTTATCTCTTACAGTAGGTCGTTGATACATTTTGAGTTAATATTTGCATATGTTATGAGATAGAGGTCCATGTTCGTTCTCTTGCCTGTAGATATTCAATTTTCCCAACACATTTGTTGAAGAGACTGTACTTTCCCCATTGAGTGGATTTGAGACCCGTGTAAAAAAAAATCAACTAAACGGTCATAGATGTGTGGGTTCATTCATGAACTCTCAATTCAATTTCATTGGTCTAGTGTCTGCCCCTGTGCCAGTACTACACTGTTTTGATTGCTGCAGATTTGAAATAAGCTTTGAAATCAGGAAGTATGATTCCTTCAACTGTGTGTGTTAGCATACGTGTTTGAATCTAAAGCATCATCTTAACATATTTTTCTAACCTCTTCCCATTTCTCTCATTTTAATGCTAATGCTTCGATTCAAGTCTTCATGATTTCTTCTCAACAGTAGTAGAGTACCCCCATCCCTGATTCTACCCCCTTGAGTTGGTCTTTCTGTGATCCATCCCCATTCTAATGGATTTAACACCCTTCATTGTAATCCCATTGCCCAAAATAGTATGCTTTCATTTCTTAACATGACCTTAAATGTTTATCCTGTATGTGTATTTCTCTCCTTACCTCCCAGGAATGAACCGCTTAATTTCCCGAAACATATGATGCTCTGTAGTGACTGTTCTTTCTGACTTAAACTCTGGCAAATTCATATTCATCATTCAAAGCTCAGATCAAATAATACTGTTTGTAACTACACACAAGCAATGGTAATCATTTTTTTTCTCTGTGTTTGGATAGCATTCTGTACATATCATACCAAATCTTAAGTTTGTTGGTTTTGTTTTAACATTTCTTTGTCTTCCTCTAGACTTTCACATTGCTCAGGATGTGACCTATACCTTATACTATGTGCCACTAGCAAGGAATATACTGCCTGAAACTGTGGACAAAAAATAAATATTTTAATGGATAAAAATATAAATGATCTGATTCTTCTGGGTCAGTATAAATCCATCACCACTTTAGAAAAAAAATTCTCATGGTACATCCTTCAGGTAATGGGAACACAAATTTATTTTTCTATATCAAGGAAAAACACAAACCTTGTAGAGAATATTAAATATCTTGTTCCACTGAGGTATTTATGATATATTTTGAATTGAATTGAAATTCTTCCCTCAATATAAATCCTCGGGATAAGTCAAGTATTCTTAGGGGACAGATACTAGAAAAAGAAACAAAAAGAAACCAAACATTAGGTTTGAGTCTAAGAAGTTGAGTGCTTTTTTGAAACCACCAATATAATCAGATTTATATTTATTTTTACAGAAATGTTTGCTCAGCTAATGCATTCCTAATCAAATAATGGGTGTTCCATGATGGAAATTTCAAATAAAGTTCTTAAGGCTGTCAAAAAGTAAATAAGCTAACTAGAATCGTATTTCTTTGTTTCCCAGTGGACCTCATAAATGCTTGGAGGGGAATACGGTGTACTTAGATATGGTGTATTTAGAAATGGGCCAGATTGACACTCGAATGCAAGCTTAGTCAACACTTTTTCCTCTATCCCTTACCTTCAACCAGTGATTTTCATGCATAACTTCTGGTGAGATATGTCCTTTTCTTAGCTTGACAAATAGTTCCATGATCTATTCATTTTTTCCATTATGTGTTTTATATCAGACAAACGCCATGTCCTTCTAAAACAAAGTAGCAATTCCCTGACCGAATCTATCTCATATAAAAAATAAGGAGCTTCATATATTCCCTCATTAGGTTTGTGTTTTTATAGCTATCCATTGAATTTTACCTGCATTAGTGTGAATGAAGGATGATTAAGGTTTTAACTTTCATTAAAAGTGTGCAAATTGATATTGTATACTGTTAAGTGAAGCTTTTAAATTATTTTGAGGTTGATTTTTAGTCCCTTTATTGTAGTGTCTAAAATCTTTGACATGATGTATTCAGTCAGTGGAGCTTTTTCCAATAGAACATAAATTCTCTTACTTTAAACCTTGTGACAGAAGAAAATTCCTAAAATTTAAATACCCAAATTTGGGCTCTGTTAACTACAGTTTATTACCATAGAGATATTCACACAAAAACACCATGAATTTATTCCCAGTTTTATGGTACAAAAGACATTGACAATTAATCCAAATAGTAAGAAAAATCAATTTTCAAAGATTTGATTAAAATAGATTTAGCAGCATTCGAATGAAATGGCAAAAGTTCAGATTGTCTTTATTCTTGGTTGAAATATCTCTCAAAGGAAAGAGTAAGAGCCATGGGCCACAAGATCAACTTTTGTGAGTTTGAGAATCTCCTTTATTTTAAAATAATTTGGTTCACACATTTCTGAGACAATTTGAGAAAAGTGGCATTGCTACCCTCTGAGATCATAAAACAGTGGACAATTGGCCATAGAAAGAAATAGCAAATAAATTATATCACGTCATTAGGACTTTAGACTATTGAAACATGCTCTGAAGATTCAATTTTCACATTACTCAAAAGAGTCCACATGACTCTTAAAGAAACCTCTGAGTTCTAAAATTTAAAATTAAATACTAAAAACTAAATTAAATTATCTAAAGACTGTCCTTATACTTTTATTCATTTGCATTCATAAGCTTCAGTGAAAATGTGTTTCTTAGACTGTTGGTAAAATTTTATTTTTAAAAAGCAGTAACATCAATAATATCACCAACCATTACACTGTACCTTTCATGTTCCAAATATTGGAATCAATATTTTATTTTATATCAGCATCATAACAAATCTTATTGATCTTATTTTGCAAGTGAAGGGTGGGGATGCCCCATTGCACATGATACTGACCCCAGGCACCAACATTGCTCCATTAAACCATTCTTCTTATCCACCATATACCGTTGTAACTGGTCCTCAGCTATCATTCTACCTTCTGTCCTGGGGCTCAGATCGAGGTTCTGGGTAGGAGCATTCAGTTGGCCAAGTATAAGTCACATGGGCATGTTTTGGCAGTCAAAAGGTGGAGAGGGACGATCTGATCTCTATTGGACTGTCACCCCCAAGTCCCACTAATAATACACACAAATGAGAATTCCCCAGTAGGAAAGTGTCAAATCCTGCCTCTGCAACTATTTGGCCCTATGCTATTGGCCCATCCTCTCTTGTCTTTTTTTAACTGCTTCCCCTTTTTGTGCTTTCATCTGTATCTCTCTACTTGGAAGAAAATAGCCAGAATATTCCTTTTAAAATGCATCCAATCTCAGATTGTGGTAACCCTGCAAGCAAAACCTTTTAATGGGTTCTCATTTTCTCATCTTGCTCAGAGTAAAATCTGAAATCTAATTTTAAGATATGTGGGCAGGATGAAGGAGATAAATAAGAAGAGATAGTGAAACACTCAGAGTCTAGTAAAAGTAGGAAGCTATTACCAGCTGTGGTGGTTTGGATCTATTCCAGAAAAGCATGTTTTTAGACTTGGTCTCTTCCTATGGATATGAACTCTTATAAATGGAACATTTTAATGAGATTACTTCAGTTAAGGTGTGACCCAGCTGAGTTGGGATGGATCTTAATCTTATTACTGAAGGCCTCATAGGGAAAGTTGCAGAGAGACAGACCAGTCAGAAGTTGGACGTCAATGGAATTGAGTACCAGGAGAGGCCACCATGTGCATTGCCATGTGACAGAAAAGCCAAGGCCCAGAATGTCACAGTCTTCTGGGATAAAGCATCACCTTGATAATGCTTGATTTGGAGCTGCTTCTATGCTCAAAACTGTGCACCAATAAATTCCCATGGTTAAAGCCAACCTATTCCACAGTATTTGCTTCAGCAGCTGGGAAAGTAAAACAGTTTTTGGTACCAGAAAGGGGGTGCTACTATTGCAAACACCAAAAAATATGGAAACAACTTTGGAATTGGGTAAAGAGGAGAGGCTGGAAAAAGTGTATAGTACTTGACAGAAAAAGTCTAGATTGCTGTGAAGAGATTGTTGGTAGAAAAATGGAATGGGTAGTAGAAGAAGGTAGTTAAAAATAAGAGCTATAACCACGTGACCAGTTACAGAAATGAGAACTGGAATGGTTATGAATGTCTTCCTTGTTTTGTTATGAATATGTTTGTATATATAAATTAAGCAAATATCTTTATTTTCTTCCCTTATCATATGACAATAGTTTGTATTAACTTCATGTGGCAGTATTTAGGCTATAGGATATAAAGTTTATGAGTGAATATTACCCAAGGACTTGCACCCTCTTTTGGGGAAAGAGTTAGTGCATTTCTGAGTATATACAGGGTAGTTGAAGATTGCTAGGTGAAAATATGACTGTAAATGTATATATTTAGAGATTAAGTATGGTTTAAGGGGATGTGTATGCGGGCCACATTGACAAGGGATAGACTGTGATGGTTAAGTCCATGTGTCAACTTGGCTAGGTTATGGAATCCAGTTGTTTCGTCAAGCAAGCACTAGCCTGATGGTTACTGTGATGCTATATCAATGATTTAAATCATCAGTAAGTTGATTGCATCTATGGCTGATTATATCTACAAGTGGCTAAGGAGATTGCTTTCAACAATGAGAGAAGCCTCAAACAATCAGTTGAAGGCCTTAAAAACCTATGATTTCATCCATTGGAATGAAAAATTTCCATCTCTATTTTAGCCAGGTAGCTTCTCCTGGGAGAATTCATTGAATACCGTCATTGGATTTCCCAGGTTGCACCCTGCCCTACAGAATTCAGACTTACCCATCCCTACTGTTGTGTGACCAATTCCTATAATAAATCTCATAATATTATATGAGATATCTATATCTATATCTGTATCTGTACCTGTATCTATCTCTATCTCTATCTCTATCTCTATCTCTATCTCTATCTTTATCTTTATCTATATCTTGTTAGGTTTGCTTCCCTGGAGAACAACGCCTCTAGGTCTAGAGGATCTTATAAAGAAAACAATGTCACTTGAATTCAAAAACAGCTGGATTTGGGGAAGAGGTTCAGCCCAATAAAAGATGTGGCAAGATGGTTAGAACTGAGGTAAGAAAGGAACAGAATGAGAAGAATGAATACCCAACCTCTCTTCCAACTGGTTGAGCCCAACTGGAAATCAAGAAACAAAGGAATGTTAATGACACAGTCTTATAGAGGCCAGGAACAGGGCAGAGAAAGTTGGGGAATTGAAGTGGAGGAGTGAGGCAGGAGCAAAATGAGAATAACTGGTATATATACATATGTCATTAAAATCATGAAGAAATGCATGGGGATGATAAACCCTAAATTCAAGGTAGTGGTCACTTGTGGTTGAAAATGGAACAAGAAGGATGCAACTGGGGAAAGACACCTCAGGGACTTCATTTATATTCATCCTATTATACTTTTAAGTTGGGTTCTATCATAAATTGTGAAGGGCCTGAGATTTTACCTTACTTTCACGATAATAAATTAGCCTACTGAAGTTTTATGGATACTGGTAGAAGACATGAGACACTTGTGTCAGAAACAAAGGACTTTTCTACTCATACCAGAAAAGGCACCGTAAAATCCATGTGCACTTCGGTTCCCCTTGACCCCCAAATCAGATTTCTCCTTTTAAAACATGGAGATTCAGGCTGTGCCTTTGTTCAAAACTTTTCAATGTTTTCTCATTTTGCTCAGAGTAAAATCATACATCCATTTCAGATATCTGGGCAAATAAAGAGGGATAGTGAGGCACTCATGGCATAGCAATGGTAGAAAACTGCCTTAGTTTGCCATTCTGCTATAACAACGACCACACCATGGGTTAGCTTAAACAACAAGGGTTTGCTGGCTCATTGTTTCAAGGCTAGATGTTCAAAACCAAGATATTGGCAAGTCTTGCTTTCTCTCCAAAGACTATAGCTTTCTGGAGCTGACTGCCAGCAATCCTTGGGTTGCTTGGCTTGTATCTCTGCCTCCCCTCACATATTGATGTCCTCTTCTTTCATATGCTATCCCAGTTTCAATAGATTTCTGGCCTCTACCTGTAACCTTCTCTGATGCTAGCTTCTGGTTTCTTCTCTTTATAAGGTCTCCAAAATATGGATTAAGACCAATTCTGAATCAGATGGTCACATCTTCAAAAGGTCCTATTTATTAATGGGTTTGCACCCAGAGAAATGCATATTAAGTCTAAGAATATAGTTTTTTTGCTGGGATGCATAAGTCAATATACCTCAGAAGCTGAAATTGCCCCAGATTTTTGTGTTCCCATTGGTTCCCCTTGACCCCCAAATCCTATATGGATGGTTTAGAGGTGGGACCAGGTGAATGTTATACACACAATGGGTTTGCATCACAGCTGAGGAACCCCAAGCTTAAGAAACCCCTAACTTATAAGCATGTTGCTAAGTAAACCCAACTGATCCTTTTTTCATAATAAAGATACTATCTTTATCTTTATTATGTTGCACATCAAACAACCCTGCCCTCTATTCCAGAGCAAGATAATCTATCTTCCATGGCTATTCATTTAGATAAGCAGAAATGCAAAAGACCCATGGAGAATTATCTCCCAACATGTGCTACATATATATCTATTTTTTAAATTTTCTTGGTAAATTTTAAGATAGCAAAAATATTTCACAATTTGTTAATATAATGTGAACATGACTATTTACAGAGTTGTGAACAAGATTTAAGGAATCAAACAAGAGGCTGGTGAAGCACTGTGGGGTTATTGGTATTTTAGTTCCACCTGTTTAGGAATCTCCCCTTTCCCATCTGAAGTTACTGCATAATATAATTGATGTGGTAGAATGAATTCATTAAAAAAATTTTCACAAAACTATCTTTCCACTCCACCTTGTCAGATTTTCTATCCCCATCTCTTGTTTACATCTGCTAGCTTTTCTAGCAACTTCCTGGCACTAAACAATCATTTTCAGTTTTAAATGTCTGGGAGGAATTTCATCTGAACTTCAATCTCTCATCCAACTTAAAACTTCTCCAACCACTACTCAAGCCCGACTTGTGAATTCTGCTAATACAGAAGAAGGAAAAGGGAAGGTTTTGTTTTTTCACACTGCCTCCATTTTCCTGTTCCACTGCTCCTTCACTCACTGGAGTGCCATGGGCTCTTCCAAGATCAGGAAAGGCACATGGAGAAGGCAAACAATTCTTACTAGCACATTGTTATATGTGGTATTTGTGCCCTGTGTGTGTCAAATGTTCAAATGTTGGCTCCTTTTTTTTCAATGGTCATGCCCTTTTGTGGCTTTTTCACAAATCTTCCTCATATTCTTGCAGAGATCCTGAAGTTCCCTGACATAAACTATGCAATTTCTGGATGACTCCTTTTAATTCTCCTTACATCTTGACTTCGTAGCACAGTCCACATCTGCATAACAAATTGTCACATCAAGAAATACCTATTTATCTCACAGTTCTAGAGGTCAGAGGTCCATGTGGGCTCAGTTGGGTTCTCTGTTTATGGATTCACAAGGCTGAAACCAAAGCACTGGTCAGGCTAGGCTATTCTTTGGAGGCTCATGGAGGAGAATTTGCTTCCAATATCACTGAAGTTGTTGGCAGAATTGAGCTTCTAGTAGTTATAGGACTGAGGTTCCCATTTTCTTGCTTGCTGTCAGCTAGAGGCTGCTCTCAGCTTTTAGAGGCCTCTCTCCAGTCCTTGCATGTGGCCTTTTCCATCTTCAAAACTAGCAATGGTACTTCAAAACCTTCTCCTACTTCAAACCTCTCTAACTTCAACTTCTACCACCAGTCAGAGAAAACACACTGATTTTAAAGGGTTCATCTGATTGGGTCAGCCTATCCAGAAAATATCCATATCTTAAAGCCCTGTTACTTTAATTATATTTCTAGAAATCTCTTCATGGCAATAATTTAGATTACTGTTTGCTTAAATAATCAAGGGATGGGAATCTTGTGGTTCAACTTCATAGTCTGACGTACCACAGTTTTGACCTCTTAGTCTCAAAGATTCATGTCCCTCCCAAATGCAAAATACATTCACCCCATCCCAAATTCCCCCAAATACCATTCCATTATAGCATCAATTCAAAGTCCATAATCTCATCTATATATCAAAGTTGAAAATATTATTTAAATCATCTAAATCAAGCACAAATGAGGCTCTTGGGTATAATTCATCCTGGGGCAAAATTCTACTTCATCTGTGAATTTAAGAAACCAAAGTGAGTTTTTCCCCACACTCCCAACATACAATGGTGGGATAAGGATAGGATAACAGTTGAAAAGGGAGGAAAAGAGAAGGCAAAAAGGAGTTGCCAGCCAAACTAATTTTGAAACCCAGCCATGAAAATTCCTTTAGGTTTCAAGGTCTGGGAATAGTCCTCTGTGATTCTTGGCTCCACTTTCTGCATTCTTGGTTCTGCCCTCTAAATTCTTGGTTCTGCCATCAGAGTCACCCTTCTCTGTACATGAAAGGTAGAAGGTGCTTGCAACTTAGTAGTTTTAGTAGCTTTCTTACTGTCAGAATATTGGGAGTCTGAAAGTTTCCTTTCATATAATAATTTTCATTTCAAGAAATTCTAGTTTTCCTTTAACTG
>JAQZBX010068632.1:0-15717 GCA_029593785.1 Cabassous unicinctus | reverse complement strand
ACACACACACACAAATATATTTGTTATTGTTTTTATTTAGAGACTAAGTATGGTTCAGTTACCTCAGGGAGTGATGAAGTCAGTATTACATTAGATCTTAGATGGGATTCAGTACCTACAAGATAACTGGGTGTTTCACGGGGATTTGATACCCACTAGTATTTTAGTTATAGGTGAAGGTCCTATGTGAGGAAGAGTAAAAATTGCTCACATGGCCTTTGCCCGATTATGCAATTCACCTTTGAAGCCTTTAGCAATTTGGACCCAATAGTGGTAACATTCTGTACTGAGCTCCAGAACTGCTTCTTGGAGCAAGACATTATACCAAAGCTATTGGGTATAGATTTGCAGAACTACAAATGTCAGAACCAATATTTCATTGTTGACAAGAGGACTTCAAAACTAGTAATCCTTATCACCATGACCAGCTGAACAGAATATTCAGTGTAAAGGGATTTCCTGCAGATAAAGATTGGGAAGATATAAAAAAGATGCCTGAACATTCAACATTAATGAAAGATTTCAGAAGAAATACCTGTACGAACTGGAGCCTTATCAAGTACATGGAGAAACATAAAGCATTCCACTTGCTTCAGATGAGTACCATGGAGACAATAAAGCAAATTATCTCAGAACAAGCTAAATAGGATCGTTACTTCTTAGAAGACCCACTTCCTACATCAGACTTTGTTGCTGGTTGTCAAAGTTCTTACCAAAAATGAGAATTTTTAACAGAAGAACCTGATGACAAAGAAGACAAAAAGAACCACCACCAGCAGCACAATAACCATACTAATGGAACTGGTAACCCAGGGAATCAAGACAGCAGTCACATGCAGGGACCCCATTGAAAAAAGTGAGAGTTGTTCCACCTCCCATGACCTCAGGTGGAGTAAATACAACCTCAGGCTATCAGTGTTCCAGTACACATGTTGCCTATCCCTACTCTGGACCAAGCACATCACAGCCACAGAGCAGCATGGGATATTCAACTATCTCCCAGAAGCCTCCACAGTACTCATATCAGACACATGGGTACTGAGCTGCATCAGAAGAATGCCAATGCACTGTGGCTAATGCTGCAAGCCTGGTTGTTCAACTCACTGCAGAAACCTGGCACATGCCGCAAATGTACTATACAACCACATGTTCAGAATGTCTAGTAGACAAGTTCCACCACTTTTCACAGACTGTGATAGTGGCCTCCTAGTTCTATCTAATCATGAATTAGACTTGAAAAGAAAGTGCTAACACAGTTTGTGTTGTTGATATGCTACTTCCATAGTTTACTTGACGTGGTTCTGACTGACCACTGCATTTTTTCCAGTGACAGTCTGTTGAAGCTGTGAAATGTGCTAGGGGCAAGGAGTTTTCATTGTTTGTGGTGAATTCTTTCAATGCAACATGATCTGACCAATTGTACACACACAAAAATGCTTAACTGGTACTTGAACATTACAGTATATGTTAACCCAGCAAAATAACAAGACTCAATCTGAGACTATTTTGATAACATCTTTCTTTTAGTGTTTTATCTGTATGTTGATTCATTTTCCACATTAATCAGTGTTTTTTGATCAAGAAAATTGTTTAGATTATTTTGAAAGTACAAAAGCCATTTTATTTTCCAGAAAGATTTCAAAACTCCCAAAGATTAATTTCCAACTTTTTAAATTTATTTTCTTTTTTTATATACTTTCTAATTTTTGTTAAAATAAACTTCAATTACATAAATGTTACATAAAAATATAAGGGATTCCCCTGTGCCCTGCTTCCTAGCCTTCCCAATTTTTCTCACATCAACAACATCCTTCATTAGTGTAGCACATTTGCCACAATTGATTAACACTACTTGGAGCATTGTCACTAAGTATGGATTATAGTTTGCATTGTAGTTTACACTCTCCCACACAATTTTTCCATCAAATTTTCATTCGATGACTTGGCTGGTATTAAAGCTGCTATTTGGTAGAAATTAAGTATGTTGTCATTGATATAAATCTGTTTGTTTCAACAAAATAAAATGATGGTCAAAGACATATTTTTCCTGTTGGTGTTACTGGTTTTTAAGCATACTTTAATGGAAAAAAGCATGAATAACTTCCTTAAAAATGTGCAGCATCCAGTTCAGATATTTTATCCTGATATTAAAGCTGGTTAGTGTAGTGCTATTAAAATTTTGTTCAGTTTATTTTCACTCATAAAGCTTATTTACCCATTGTTTAGGGTGCCCTTACTTTGACAAAGAGAAAGGAGTAAGAGAGCCTTAGAATTTTTTGAGGTAAAAAAACCCGATAACTTACAATGTACTTTATCAAACTATTTTACATGGGTGACACAAGTATTCTGAAATTTTAAATAATGAACATTATTAAAAACAAGGTGTTATGTAATAAATTTATTTTTAATAACTCAAAAATCAGGCAAACTAGTATTATATACTGCCTTAAAAGTTACCTCCTGAAACCCTCCTTTCATTCAAATATAGCTTCTCTCTAAGCCAAACTCAGCATATAAACACACTGCCCTCACCCATGGTGTGGGACATGACTCCTGGGGATGAGCTTCCCTGGAACCAAGGGATATTACCAAGCACCAACTAGCAATGCATCTGGAAAATAAACCTTGACCAACAATGGGAAATGGTAAAAACAAATGAATTTTTGTGACTAGAGACTTAGAAGTGAGCCAGGAGGTCCTTTCAGAGGTTATGCTTATGCAAATCTCAGCAGGATCTCATTGATGGGCACAGTAAACAATGTCTCAAATAATGGGACTCCTGAAGGCTCTAGAGATGTCCAGAAGCTATAAGCAGGGAAAACAGCTGGGGAATTCAGCACACTGCCAGAGGGCCTTACTTTGGAACTTATGTTCCCAGGTGTAACAGTGTTAGATTAATTATTAGGTTCTCTACATATGGTTCTTCTGCCCCTTTTATTTGAATCCATAATTAGTACCATACGTGATAAATATATGTCCCAAGACTCAAATCTTTGGTCTACCCACATGCCAGTTGAACCCTGAATTTCAGCATAGTTGAAACACCTACTCTCCAGTTCATTAACTCACCCAGGACAACGAACAAGGAGATCATGATGGACATTGCACATCCCAAGTAACAGAGAGTGTCTGCAACTGCAAGCAAGATAGCTCCATCTATCTGCACCATGGGATCTACAACCCCTTTCAATTAGAAGCAGAGTGGGCATCACCATCCCAAAATTCTCAAGATTGGGCAATGAACAATGGACAAAAATGTCTTATTATTCTACTATACACTTATTATTATTCTAGCAATGGAAAAACTCCTATCATTGATGTAAAGGCAGTAGCCACCAGAGGTTCTGAGGGATGGAAAAGGGGAGAATAGGTGTAATATGAGGCCATTTTGGGCACATTGGATTTGTTCTGCATGATATAACAGTGACAGATACAGGCCATTGTATATTATGTCATAACTTAGAAAATTTTGTGGGACAAAGTGTAAAATATAATTTAAACTGTTAGTAGCAATGCTTCAATATGGATTCATCAACTGTAACAAAGGTGCCACACTAATGAAGGATGTTGTTTATTTGGGAAAGTGTGTGAGGGGGAGGGAGTGGGGCATTTGGGAATCCCTTATATTTTTAATGTAACATTTATGTAATCAAAAGTTTCTTTAAAAATAAAAAAATAACTACAAAAAAATATCAGGCAAAGACATCCCCCGCAAAAAAGAGAAATACAAACCAACATACCTCATGAACATAGACTCAAAAATCTATGTAAATCAAATTCAAACATATGTAAAAGAATAATACATCATGTCAAATTAAGTTTTATTGTGTGACAGCAAGTTTGGTTTAATATTTGCAAATCAAACAATATAATTCAAATTAAAAGAATAAAGGACAAAAGCCATAAGATCATTACAACAAATGTAGAAAAAGGATTTGTCAAAATTCAACACTCTTACATGAATAAATATCACAGTGAATTCGGAACAGAAAGTAATATCCTCGACATAGTTAATGACACCAATGAAAATACTACTGTGACTTCAAGCTGAAGCATGAATCACTTTCTTCCTAGGATTAGTAACAACACAAAAATATCTACTCTCACCATTTTTATTTGGCCTAGTTCTGGATATCTTAACCAATGAAGAAAGTCAGGAAATGAAATAAGAGACCCATAGATAGGAAAAGAAGGAGTACAACTGTTCTTAGTTGCAGACAGCAAGATCATATGTGTAGAAAACCATAGAGAATCCCCCCAAATTTGTTACCATTAATAAATGAATTTATCTAAGTCACAAGATACAAGGACAATATACACAAATCCATTGCATTTTTATTTACAATCATGAACAAATAGAAAATGAAGTTATTAAAAGCTTTAATTTATAAAACTAAAAAATACCTAAGTAAATGCAATGTGGTATCTCAGAGTGAATACTTGAACATGGAAAAAAAAAGGACATTGGTGGAAAAGCTGGTTAAATCCAAATAAAGTCTGTAGTTTAGTCTATTATACATTAACAATGATAATTTCTTATTTGTAACAACGTGCAATGGTGATTTTAAGATGTTAACATTAAGGAAACCTGGGTAAGGGTAAACAGAAGCTATGTACTATCTTTGCAATTTTTGTATAAATTTAAAATGATTCTACTATAGTAAATTTATTTTAAAGTAAAAATGAATACTGTGGAGCAAGTTGCTATATTATGCACTATGAGATCACAGATTCAAGGCAGAACAGAAACTTACAGTAAATGTCCACTTTGTTACTCATACGGCATAGTGTCCAAAAAAGAAAGGGATGACATCCCATTGTGGTCAGTCTCCAGGGATGGCCAGAAGAGCTCAGGATGGGTTCAGGAGATGGCAGCTCTCCATGTCCCACTTTGCCTCAGAGTAGAAAGACAAGTCTGTGCAGCCTGTCTGTGGTAGTTATCCACCCCGGGATGAGGAGGGCTTACCACTGGGAATTCCTGCCTTGATTGGTATCTGGCACTGCTTTTTCCTGCTTTCTGGGTTTGAGATCTGGTTGGGCCTTTCATTAGACTTAACATCTCCCTGAGGTTGTGGAATGGAAAGCACCTGAAACATCATTGCACAAGAGAAGAAGAGCAAGGGGTTGCAAGGGATGGGAAATGGCCACTGAGTGTCATAACTTCCCCAAGAAATACCTGTAGATAAATTTAATGAAAAAGGAACAAGTGCTTTACTGTAAAAACTACAAAACATTGCAAAGGGAATAACAGAAGACCTAAAGAAATGGAGGGCTATACCATGCTTATGGATTGCAAAATTCAATATTAAGATTATAACCCTCACTGAATTAGTCTAGTAGATTCAGTATAATGCCAAACAAAATCTTTTCAGGTTTCCTTAAAGAGAAATTTATATGTTGATTAAAAACTTTGTAGGGAAATGTAAAGGATGAGAATAGCTAGAATAATTTTGAAAAAACAAGAACAAAGATGGAGAACTGAAAAGGTTTTCTTTCAGGACTTACTATGAAGCTACAGTAATTAATACAGCATGGTATTGCTGTAAGGATAGACTTCCAGATCACTTGAACAGAATAGAGTCCAGAAATAGAAGTACATTTATATGATCACTGGGTTTAACAAAACTCCCAACATAATTCAGTGGGGAAAAGATAGGGTTTTCAGCACATGTAAAGGAACATCTAGCTCTCATATTTTTTAAAAAAGAAACTCAACCCTTATTTCACATAATACACAAAGGGTAATTAAAAATCAACCTATTTGTAAGAACTGAAACTATTAAATATATTGAGGGAAAAGAATAAATTTCTGTGACAGTAGGTTAGGGAAAATTTCTTAAGCAACGTAAAATGTAAAGCAGAAAACAAACTATAGAACAAGAAAATGAGAAAATGGATTTACTCAAGATTAAAAATTTACTATTTGAAAAGCTTAGTTAAGGAAAACAATTCAAAGTAGAAACAGACATAAAACTTTTGTAAAATATAACTGACAAAGGGCTAATATCTAGACTACATAAGAACGTGTACAACTTAATTTGAATTTAAACATCCCTCTCCACCCTTAACAGAGGATTTGAAAAACATTTCACAGAAGAAGGAATGCCATTCAATAGTAAGTACATGAAAAGATGCTCAACACTAGACATCAAATAAATGCAAATTAGATTTTCCAGTGTTTTCCTCAAGTATTTTCATGTGCCCTGGTTAGGTGCATAAATGTTCATGATTGTTCTTTCTTCTAGAAAGATTACACCATTTATTAATATTTAGTGTCCATCTTTGTCCCTTATGATAGTTTTGCATTTAAAGTCAATTTTGTCTGATGTTACTATAGCTACTCCCACTCTTTTTTGGTTATTGTTTGCTTGTAAAATTGTTTTGCAGCCATTCACTTTCAGCCTTCTTGAATCCATGGGATGAAGGGGGTTTCTTATAGACAACATATAGATTGGTCATATTTCCTTCTCCATTCTTCCAGACTGTGTCTCTTGACTGGTAAGTTTAGTCCATTAACTTTCAATGTTATTATTGTCATGGAATTACTTAGAGTAGCCATATTTTCTTTGGGTTTATGTAGGCCATATATAGTTTTTCTTATTCTTTTTGTCTTTTTTGTTGTTCATACACTCTCCTCCAACTCTCTCTCCCCTATTTTTTCCTTTCAACATGCAGAACTCCCTTTAGCATTTCTTGAAGTATAGGTTTCTTATTGACACATTTTCTTAGATTCTGTTTGTCTGTGAATATTTTGAACGCTCCCTCATTTTTGAATGCCTGTTTTGCTGGATAGAGAATTCAGGAAAAAAATATCATTTACAAAAACATCTAAAAGAATCAAATACCTAGGAATAAATTTAATTAAAGATACAAAAGGCTTATATGCAGAAAACTACATAACACTGTTAAAGAAAATCAAAGAAGACTTAAACAAATGGAAGAATATTCCTTGTTCATGGATAAGGAGACTAAACATCATTAAGATGTCTATCCTACCCAAACTGACATACAGATTTAATGCAATTCCAATAAAAATCAACACAGCATTTTATACAGATTTGGAAAAACTAATTATGAAATTTATTTGGAAGTGCAAGAGGCCCCAAATAGCCAAAGACATATTGAAAAAAAAATTGAATTCAGAGGAATCACACTATTGACTTTAAACATACTACAAAGCTACAGTGGTCAAAACTGCATGGTATTGTCACAAAGATAGACATACTGACCAAAGAAACTGAATTGAGAGTTGTGAGATAGATCCTCGCATATACAGTCATCTGATATTAGACTAGGGTACTAAGCCCACTCACCTGGGAGTGAATGGCTTCTTCAAAAAATGGTGCTTGGAGAACTGGATATCCATATCCAAAAGAATGAGGGAGGAACACTATCTCACACCTTATACAAAATTTAACTCAAGATGGATCAAAGATCTAAATATAAGTGCCAAGACCATAAAGACCTTGGGAGATATTGTAGGGAAACATCTACAGGACCTTGTAAAAGGAAATGATTTCATGAACTTCATACCCATACAAGAGCAGCAATATAAAATAGAAAAATGGGGCTTCCTCAAAATTAAAACCTTTTGCATTTCAAAAGTGTTTGCCAAGAAAGTGAAAAGCCAGCCAATCCAATGGAAGAAAATATTTGATAACTGTGTATCTGATAGGAGTCTATTATCTGCTATACATAAGGAAATCAACACCTCGAAAATAAAAAGAGAAACAATTCATTTTTAAAAAATGCGCTAGGGATTTGAATAGGTACTTCTCCAAAGAAAAAATACAAATCACTAAAACGCACATGAAAAGACGCTCAATATCGCTAGCTATTAGGGAACTGCAAATCAAAACTACAATGAGATACCATCTTACACCCATTAGACCGGCAGCTATTTAAAAAAAAGACAGAAGACCAGAAGCGTTGGAAAGGATGAGGAGGAACAGGAACCAGGAATGATCCAGCAATTCTACTGCTGGGTATATACCCAGAAGAACTGAAAGCCAGGACATGAACAGATATGCACACCAATGTTCAAAGCGTTATTATTCACTATTGCCAAAAGTTGGAACCAACCCAAATGCCCATCAACTGATGAATGGATAAACAAAATGGGGTATATACATACAATGGAATATTGCTCAGCTGCAAGAAGGATAAAGTACTAACACAAGGGACAAAATGGATGAATGTTGAGGACCTTATGTTGAGTGAAGCAAGCCAGGCATTGAAGGACAAATATTACATGACTTCACTGATACAAATTAAACAACTTGAGCAGACTCACAGAGCTAGAGTCTGGAAGATAGGTTTATAGGAAATAGAAAGGGAGAAGAAGGCTGTGAACCAATGCCCAAATGGGCAAAATCTATTATAAGGTGGAAGTGAGTAGTTGCGCACTGAAGAGATACGACAGGGATGTAGTGATACTATTGGGTTGGGCTTTGCAAGTTTGACAGGGGGTTAGGGTGGGGAAGGTGCGTTGGATGGTGAATGGAACTGGGAGGAGGGTTAGGGGAAGGACCAGGTGAACACTGGGGATTGGCAAGTATGTGGTTGAAATTCCATTGTTGGGAATGCTCATTTGGCAATATGACAAGGAAGGGTTACTGATTTAGGATGTTAGATGGGGGGCATTTGGTCCAGGGCGCACCTGAGGCAGGCTTCTAGAGAGTGTGTGAGTGTTCATCTTCTCATAGTGTGTTGCATCATTGGGTAGAGACCCATATAATAAGCGGAAGGTGTTGGACTCCCATCCTGGAGAGACCCGCTATGTTCTCAATCAGAGGGACAGGAGTCACTTGAGAGCATCGGCGGTGCCTAATAAGGGAGGACAGACCTGTGTGTCAAGCCCTTGGTGAAGATGTAAGTAACTATGAATCTTCTCCTTCAAGGAGTGAAGCTTGGTGGTCGCTATGAGCCCGAAGGAGACGGTGAGGGAGGAATTAAAAAGATGGAAGAGGAGGCAATTTGGGGATGTGGACATGTTCTGCATGATCTTGCAAAGATGGATATAGGACACATTAAATTTTATTAGATTTTATAAATGTATATGGTCCAAAATGTAAACCAGAATGTGAACCATTGAATATTGTTAGTATTAATAGCTATGTTTCAATATTTGTTCATTAATTGTAGCAAATGTACCATCCACATATAAAAGGTTATTGATGGGGGGAAGGGAAAAGGGGGAGGATGTTAGATATATGGAGACCCTTGTATTCTATTCATGACTTTACTGTGACCTAAAACTTCTTTGAAGAAAAACTGAAAGAAAAAAAAAGAAAGTAAGACACTGGGGGAATAAGTGGAAGAAAATGTCACTGTGCATACAGGACAATGGTCTTACAGCGATGAAAGGCACAATGTAAAAAAAAAAAAGGTTTTTCTTCAAATATTTTTTCATTATTTTTTAATATTCCAATTTTTAAATTTTTTATTAATTTTTTCTGTATTTTACTTCTTATGTATAAAACTCTCATTACTATTTCATTATCTTGTTCATTGTATGGCGCTATTATATTGGCTTCATTTTTGAAAAAGTTTTAGATCTCAGAAAGGTTACAACTGTGACAGGGTAGGATCATTGGTGTGGGGTGTCAGTGAGGGGGGAAACATGGGAGGAAGTTCACCTGGGTATACATATAAGGCATATAAATGTGTTCAAATATTCATGGAGTATTGTCATGGTGGGTGGAAATTCACACAATAACCAAAAAATATCAAATTCCCATCTTGGGGCACTCTGTCACATTCTCTAATGTAGCAACAAGAATGCCCCAAGTACAGGGACAATGACTTGTGAAGAAGGATGGTTCATGGAAGGACCCTTATATTGACGACTATGCTTATGAGCCTTTGCTCTTGAAATTGAAACTTAGACTAGTGACATAAGGTGCCTAAGAGTTACCTACGGGGAGCCTCCTTGTTGCTCAAATGTGGCCTCTCTCTAAGCTGAACTCAGCATATAAAAGCAATAACTTCCTCCAGTGTAGTACATGACTCTGGGAATGAGCCTCCCCAGCCCTGAGCCCTGGGATTGCTACCAAGTACCAAGTAATGCATCTGGGGAAAAAAAACAAAACAAAACAAAACAAAAAAAACCCTGACCAAAAGGGGGAAAAGTTAAAGACAAATGTTTTTGTTTGGCTAAGAGAATTCGAAGTAAGTCAGGAGGCCATCCCAGAGGAAACACTTATGTACATCTCAACAGGACCTCATTTACAGCCAATGTAGATAGGACCCTGTAACCGTTGGGGAATTTGATGTAATTATGAATTCCAAAAATATAATTGGATCATGCCTGTAATCTGATCTGTTAATCTGGGCATGATTGAATTATGATTAGGGCGTTGACTGGGCCATGTCAGTCAGTAGGGTGTTGAGCCCCACCCCCTGGTGGGTGGGGAATTGAATATAAAATGCAAGGCCAAGAACAGAGTGGAAACAGTCTTTTGAGAAGCAGTTTTGATGTTGGAAAGAAGGCCCCAGGAGAAGAGAAGCAAGCTGTTCGCCTGATCGTCTACAGCCGACCTTGTGGAGGAAACAGGAGATAAGCCTGGAGAGAAACTCAGCCCCGGGAAGAGAGGAACCCCAGAAGCCTGAACCCTGGCAAACGCCGGCAGCTGTCTTGCTCTAACATGTGGCAATGGACTGTGGTGAGAGAAGAAACTTAACGCTTTATGGCCTGGTATCTGTGGACTTCTACCCCAAATAAATACCCTTTATAAAGACCAACCCATTTTTGGTATTTCACATTAGCTCCCCTTTGGCTGACTAATACAGACCCCAAACAGTGAAGCTCCTCAGGGATATGGAGACAACATCCAGACACTATCATCAGGGCAGACAGCTCAGGAATTTGGCCCCTTGCCAGTAAGCCCTAATCGGATATTTATGCTCCTCAGTGTGACTGAGTTAGACTCAGCAGTGTTTTCCCTATGCACGATTCTTCTGTCCTTGTATTTGAACCTATACTTAATACCGGAGTTGGTATGTGTACGTCAAAGATACTTAAAGCTTTGGACTGTCCATGTGCCAGCTGAGCCCTGAATCTCAATGGAGTTGTAACACCTATTCTCCAGTTCAATGGACTCACCCAGGACAACTAATGGGGAAGAGATAATGAACAAACAACATACCAAGGAAATGAGAGTGCCTACAACTGCAAGCAAGAGAGTCACATTTATCAGATGTATGGGATCAAAGCTCCCCTCAATTAAAGGTGGAGTGGGCATCACCATCCCAGAGTCACCAGGATTGGGAAATGAAGTATGGACTAAAATAAATTACTGGTATTCTACTATAGACTACTTGTGATTATAGCAATGGAAAAAATACCGTTGTTGTGGAGGCAGTGAACCCATAGATGTTCTGAGGTTAGGGAGAGGGAAAAACGGGTATAATAGGCAGCATTTTTGGGACTTGGGAATCATGCTAAATGACATTACAATGACAGATACAGGCCATTATATATCTGGATATGACCTAAAGAGCCGAATGGGAGAGAGTGTAAACTACAGTGTAATCTATAATCCATGCTTAGTGGCAATGCTCTAAAATGTGTTTATCAATTCCAATGCATGTACCACACTGAAGAAAGATGTTGCTAATGTGGGAAAATGTGAGAGTGTGTGGAGTGGGGCATACGAGAATCCCTTATATATTCTCTGTAACATTTATGAAATCGAAGTATCTTTTAAAAAAAGATACTGTGAAAAAAAGATGCTGTGAATATTCTTGAAAATGAGAACAAAAGAATTAGAATATTACACAAACTTAGTTCATAAAGCAGTAGCAGGGTATGAGAAAATTGACTACAATTTTGAAAGATATTCTACTCTGTATAAAATGCTATCAAACAGTATAACATTCCACAGAGATATCTTTAGTGAAAGGAAGCCTCAATCGATGTAGCAAACTTCCCTGTTCTCTTATTTTAATAAATCGCCACAGCCATCCCAACTTTGAGCAACCATCATCCTGATCACTCAGCAGCCATCAACATCGAGACAAGACATTCCACCAGCAAAAAGATTACAACTCACTGAAGGCTCAGGTGATGGTTAACATTTTTTAGCAATAACGTATTTTTAATTAAGATATATACGTTATTTTTTGGCACACTTAATAGACTGACATATAGTGCAAGTATAACTTTTATCCACACTGGAAAACCAGAAAATTCGTGTGACTCATTTTATTTGTTTTATTTGTTTCATTGTGATGATTTTGAATTGAATTTTCTGAGGTACATCTGCATTATTGTACCTGTAAAAGGGATAATGTTGAGATGGCTCTACACTATATCACATCGTGTTCTCTTGGCAAGGTCCAGGAAAGAAATATCTTTCCTGGGTCAGTAAGGCATTACTAGGTTTCTTGTGACTGTCTAATGTGTATGTTTTGGGTCTTCTGACTACTTTCTTCTTTGAGTTGGCACCCAGGAAGCTCAGACGCAATTCAGGGAGCCCATGGAGTAAGAGGGTGAAAGCTTAAGGCCATAGGAGTGTACTAAACATATCCTTGGTTTCACTTTGTTTTTTTCTGCCTTTATTTTCACTACAGCCCATTTTTGCCTCTTATTTAAATTTAAAAATCTTGTTCTGTGTGTTTTTTGTTGTTTTTCCTTAGAGTCCATCTGGGATGAGATAGGGTAAAAAATTAGTAATATCCCCTGACCCTGCCTGTATTGTCTTGAGGTGGAATCAGGCCAGGGACTTGGGAAAAGGCTGGAGTGAGAGTGGGGTGACAGACCACTATGCAGCGCTGGAAACTGTTTCCAAAACACTTGGACCTGAGAAATGCCACATTTTTGTATTTTTAACATAAACTTAAAATTAGCAAAAGGTATTTATATGTAAATTTATAGCATTAAATGGATAATAAAGGACTAATAGAATCAACTTGTACCAATAAATTTGATAATTGAGACAAAATGGACAGATTCCTTTAAAGAGAAAAATTATCAAACCTGAACCAAGAAGAAATAGGAAATGTGAATAGCCCTGTATCAATTAAAGAAATTAAATTTGGGGAACGGATGTAACTCAGTGTTTGAATGCCTGCTTCCCATGTACAAGGTCCCAGGTTCAATCCACAGTACCAGGAAAAAGAAAGGAAGAAAGAGAAACAGAGAAAGAGAGAGGGAGAGGGGGAAGGTGAAGGAGGGAGGGAGGGAGGGAGGGAGAGAGAGAAAGAAAGATATTCATAATGAGAAACCATCCCACAAAGGAAACTCCAGATACAACGGACTGTTGAATTCTATTATACATTTCAGCAAGAATTAATACCAATACTACAAAAACTCTTAGAGAAAATAGAGAAGGAGGAAATCACACTTTCCGAATCATTTTGTGAGGCATTACCCTAATACCAAAGCAGAGAACAATCTCAAAAGAAAACTGTGGTGGTTAAGTTCATGTGTCAACTGGGCCAGGTTGTGGTGTCCATTTGTTGGGTCATGCAAGTACTGGCCTGATTGTTAATGTTAGGCTATTTTGTGGATTTAAATCATCAGTAGGTTGATTGTATCTATGGCTGATTACATCTACAGTCCACTGAAGAGACTTCCTTCAAAAATGAAAGAAGCCTCATCCAAACAGTTGATAGCCTTAAAAGGAGAAGTGATGATTTCAGCAGTCAGAAGAGAGAATTCCCATCTTTATTTCAAAAATTGTCATTGGAGTTCCCAGCTGAAAGCCTTCCCCATGGAATTTGGATTTGCCCATCCCTACAGTGATATGAGGCAATTCTTATAAAAATCGTTTTCCCTAGAGAGCTCTGCCTAATAGAAAAACTTTAGACCAATGTCTCTCAGGAATCCCTTTCAAAACACCAGCAAATTGAATGCAAACCAATTTTAAAAGGATAATACATCATGACCAAGAAAGTTTTATCCCTGATGCAAGTTGGGATGAAAATATGAAAATTGCTTTATTATTTTAAAGAATAGAGGAGAATAACAATGAGATCAACTGCATGCAGAAAAAGCATTTAAAAATTGAACATCCTTTGATAATAATATTTCTCAATAAACTAGGAATGGAAGGCAAATTCTTCAAGGTGACAAAGGGTACCTGTAAAAAATATACAGATATATTTATGGTGAATGACTGAATATTTTCTAAGATCAAGAACAAAGCAAGAATGTTGACTCTTGCCCTTTCTATTACACAATATACTCTCAAGCAAAGGAAATAATAGGCCTACAGTTTATAAAACAGGAAAAAAGATGTCTCATTTCACAGGTCCATGGTCATATACATAGAAAATCCTAAGGCAAAAAAAGTTACGAGACTAGTAAGTGAGTATAGCAAGTTTGCATGGTTTAAGTATAATATACAAAAGTCATTTTTTTTCTATACACTATGAAAAATTAGGAAAATTAAAATTAGAAATTCAATTCTCCCTGGGCTCAGCTGCTTTGTTCTCTCCGCAAGGCCAGCTGTGAACTGTCAGGTGAACAGCTTGTCTCTTTTCCTGGACCTTCTCTCTTTCCCTACTACCAAGCACTTCTGTGTACTAACTTCCTGAGGCTCCAGCTCAAAAACCCAAACTCCCTTCTCTGTGGTGCATTTTCTCTGTGAATCCTCACCCACCAAGGGGGCAGGAATGCAACGTCCTACTAATGTGGCCCAATCAAAGCCTTAATCATTATTTAGTCAACTAAAAGTAAAACCTCTGAATCCAATACACTCTAATATGCCCAGAGGCAAAGACCAGTTTACAAACATAATTCAATATTACTTTTTGGAATTCATCAATAATATCAAACTGCTATGGGTGTCAATTTTTAGAAAGTGTGCAATCTACACTGAAATCTACAAAGTACTGCTAAAGGAAAGTAATGAAAACCTAAATAATTGTGGAGAAATACTAGGTCAAGGATTGGAATATTCATTGTTAATGTATCAATTCTCCCCAAAATTGACTTATTGTTTAAATGTCATTCCAATCAAGTAATGGTAGGCTTTTAAAAAGAAACTGACAAGGAGATTGTGCAATTTATATGGAAACACAAAGAACTTTGAATAGCCAAAATGTTTTTTTAATAACTATTTCAAATTTAAAAAAATAAAATAATAGATAAAGGCATTTCAACAAGTTATGAAAGCATTACTCCTAAAAACATCTGTCCAGGCACTTTTATCTTATTTGATTACAAGTAATAACTCAGCTCTTCCTCCAGTGTTCAGAAAGAAACACAGATGAACAGAGATTAGTTAAATGACTTAAAATAGTTTTAAGAAGAAGAAATGTGGAGGATCCACAGGAGCAGATTTCAAAACTTATTACAGAGCTCCAGTAACCAACTTAAGGGCCGTCAAAGGTCAATGAAATATAATAAAGAATACTTAACTAGAACCATACATGCATATGCTTGTGAAAATGGCTTCATAAAATTCAGTGGGGGAAAGGATGCTCTTTTCAACAAATGGTTGAAAGTTTCAAAATCGGTTTTGTGACCCAAAACTTCTTTAAAAATGAAGCCAATAAAATAGCCAATAGGATTATGGGAATGTGGCAGATGGGTTAGGCAGATAAGGCTTAGCTCTCACTAAAACAACAGAGAAATAGCCAGTGGCTGCCTTGGGGACCTGCTCTGGGGTACAGCAAACTAGGACACTGCTTCACAACTCCCAGAAGAGTGAGGGTCAGAGAGACGAAGAAGCCAAAACAAGTAATCCTGAGTTTTTAAACCTCCCGGGT
>JAQZBX010068631.1:0-15735 GCA_029593785.1 Cabassous unicinctus | reverse complement strand
GGATTAGGTCATCTTCAGATAAGGAAAGTGTTATTTTTTTCCTTAAAAAATATGACTTATGTAATATTAACATCTAATATATGAAGTGTAACCATGTGGAATATGAATGTATGCTTTGGCCTGATAGAATGAGTTAGGGAGTGTTCCCCCCTATTCAATTTTTTGGAAGAGTTTGAGCAGGATAGAATTTTTTTTATCCATTTATTTTGATGGATATTTGGGTTATTTCTACCTTTTTGCTATCCCTAAAAGTGCTGATGTGAACATTTGTGTACACACATCATCTCTATTTTTTAAACATTCACTTTTTAAAAATTTGAGATGTTGTGAGTTAAAACAATCATGCATACCATACAAGATTCCCATATATTGCCCCACCACCACCATCTTACATTTTTGTGACACATTTGTTACAAATGATGAAAGAACATCATCATAATATTACTATTAATCATAGTCCATAGCATATATTTGGTTTATTTTCCCATAAACGTTCCTATTATTAATACCATATATTAGTATTGTACATTTATTATTATATTTCATAAGAGAATGATCTCATATTTGTACCATTAACCATAGTCCATTATTCACTGTGTTATATGGTCCCATGCATGGTACAATCCATCTAAGTGTACACTCAGTGGCTCTCTATTTAGTCACAGAGATGTGCTCTTATTATTCAAGTCCATTACAGAATGTTTTTTAAAATATAGTTTTTAATTTTTAATTTTTAAAGATATTTAGATTACATAAATGTTACATAAAAAATATTGGAGATTCACATATGCCCTGCTCCCTACCCCTCCCACATTAACAACATCCTTCATTAGTGTGGTACATTTATTACAATTGATGAACACATTTTGGAGCATTGCCACTAAGCATGAATTAGTTTCCATTGTAGTTTACAGTCCCTCCCACACAATTTTGTAGGTTATGGCAAGATATATAATGGCCTGTATTTGTCATTACTGTGTCATTAAGGACAATTCCCAAGTCCTGAAAATGGCCCCATATTACACCTGTTTTTCCCCTCTCCCTGCCCTTAGAATCTCCAGTGGCCACTTCCTCCACATCAATGATAAAAGTTCTGCCATTTCTAGAATCACAATAAGTCTATAGTAGAATACCAGTAAGTCTTCTCTAGTCCATCATTCATTCCCCAATCCTGAGTGTTCTGGAATGGTGATACCCACTCCACCTCTAATTGAGAGGGGTCTTAGATCCCATGGGGCAGTTGGATGGTACTATATTGATTGCAGTTGAAGATTCTCTTGGTTCCTTGATATGGTAATTGTCCTTCATCATCTCCTTGTGAGCTGTCCTGGGTGACGCCAATGAACTGGAGAGTAGGTGTTGCAACTCTGTTGAGATTCAGGGCCTAGCTGGCACATGGACAGCCCAAAGATTTAAGTCTCTTGAACACACACCTATCAACTTGAGTACTAACTATAGGTTCAAATAGAAGGGTCAGAAGAACTATGTGTAGGGAAACCTCAACCGAGTCCAACTCTGTCACACTGAGGAGCATAAATTCCCAAGTAGGGCACACTGGTAGGGCACCAGACTCCTGAGATGTCTGCCCTGCCTATGGTGTCTGGATGTCTCCAGGGCCCTCAGCTGCCCTGCTATTTGAGGCAATATTTATTTTGGCAGTCAATGAGATCTGCTGAGACATGCATAAGTGTAACCTCTGGAATGTCCTCCAGACTCACTTTGAAGTCTCTTAGCCATTTAAACTCATTTGTCTTTATCCTTTCCCCCTTTTGGTCAAGGTCTTTTTCCAATTGCATTGCTAGTTGGTTCTTGGTAATAATCCCTTGGTGCCAGGGAGGTTCATCACCGACAACCATGTCTCACACTGTGGGGAAGGTAATGTATTTATATGCTGAGTTTGGCTTAAAGAGAGGCCACATGTGAGCAACAAGGAGGCTTTTAGGAGGTAACTCTTAGGCACCCTCCAGTACTAGGCAAAGTTTCAATTTCAAAAGTAAGGTTTCCTAAGTACAGTCATCAATATCAAGGGCTCATCAATGGTTCATTCTCCTTCACTAGTCACTACCCCTATACTTGGGATTCTTGCTATCTCGTTAAAGAATGTGGCAGAGCTCCCCAGGGTGGGAATTCAATATTTTTTCAGTTACTGTATGACTCTCCACCCACCATGACAATGCCCCATGAAAACTTGAACACATTTATATGCCTTATAGGTGTGCCCCAGGTGGACCTCCTCCCATGCATTCCCCCATCACTGACACCTCACACCAATGATCCTCCCTTGCCACAGTTGTAACCCTTCTGTGATCTAAAACTTCTTCAAAAATGAAGCCAACAGAATAGCCAAATATAATTCTTAAAAAATGAAATAATGATAGTTTTAAAAATAACAAATAAAATACAAACATTTTAAAATTGGAATAATAAAAATATAATAAAATTTAAAATTAAAAAACATTTTTGACATTATGTCTTTCATCACTGTAAAATCTGTTGTCTTTTATATGTAGTGATATTTTCTTCCATTTATTCCCCCAGTGTCTTTTTTTTTTCATTTTGTCTTCAAAGAAGATTTAGGTTACAGAAAAGTAATATACAGAATATAGTGGATTCCCATATACTCAATATCCTCCTACATTTCCCCTTTCCCCTGTTAATTAAATTTTATATGTGGATGGTATATTTGTTACAAGTGATGTACAAATATTGAAACATTGCTACTAACTCTGGTCAATTTACATTATGGTTTACATTTTGGACCATACACTTTATAAAGTGTGTTCTAAAAATTTAACATGGCTTGTATCAATCATTGCAAGATCATGGAGAACACTGCCATCACCCCAAAAATGCCCCATGTTCCATGTATTCTAATCCTTTCTCCCTCTCCTCTCGGGACCCAAGACAACCACCAAGCTTCACTCTTTGAAAAACAAGATATTTAGTTACTTGTAACAACAGTGAGGCTTGGCAAACTGCCTGTCCTCCCCTATTAGGCACTGCTTATGCTCTCGAGAGTCTTCCGCCCCTCTATCTGAGAACATAGCAGGACTCTCCTGGATGGGAGTCCAACAACTTCCCGTTCATTATGTGGGTCTCCACACACTAATATAACACACCTGACAAGGAGAACACTTACTCCCTAGAATCCTGCCCCAGGTGTGCCCTGTCCCGCATGCACCCCACATCCAACACCCTAAGTTAGTAACCCTCCCCTGCCATATTTGCCAAAAGAAAATTTGCAACATTTTAGTTTCTACCACATACTCGCAAATCCGGAGTTCGACTGCTCAATCCCCCAACCCTCCCCCCAGTTACATGGACAGTCCAACACTTGCAGTCCTTTGTTTATTTAATAGCCTCCAGTCTAATGGGGGTGTAAGGTGATATCTCATTTTGATTTTGATTTGCATTTCCCTAATAGCTTGTGACATTGAGCATATTTTCATGTGCTTTTCAGCCATTTGTATTTCTTCTTTGGAGAAGTATCTATTCAAATAACTTGCCCATTTTTTAAATGGGTTTCTTGTCTTTTTAATTTTGAGATGTAGGATTTCTTTTTATATGCTGGATATTAGGCTCCTGTCAGATATATGATTTCCAAATATTTTCTCCCATTAAGTAGGCTGCCTTTTCACTTTCTTGAAAAACTCCTTTGAGGTACAAAAGTTTTTAATTTTGAGGAGGTCACATTCATCTATTTTTTCTTTTGTTCCTCATGCTTTCAGTGTAAAGTTCATGAAACCATTTCCTAATCAAGGTCCTGTAGATGGTCCCTACATTATCTTCCAAGATCTTTATGGTCTTGGCTGTTATATTTACATCTTTGATCCATTTTGAGTTAATTTTTGTCTAGAGTATGAAATGGTGTTCCTCTCTCATTCTTTTGGATATGTATATTCAGTTCTCCAAGCACCATTTGTTGGAGAGGACCTTCTCTCCCAGTTGAGAGGACTTGGTGGCCTTTTGAAATATCAGTTGACTGTATAGGTGAGGAACAATATCAGAACTCTCAAATCAGTTCCATTGGTCAGTATATCTGTCTTTGTGCCAAGACCATATAGTTTTGACAACAGTAGCTTTGTGTTATGTTTTAAAGTCAGATAGTACGATTTCTCCAATTTCATTTTTCTTTTTCACTATGTCTTTGGCTATTCAGGGATTCTTGCCCTTCCAAATAAATTTCATAGTTAGCTCTTGCATTGCATTAAGTCTGTAAATCAGTTTGGGTAGGATAGACATCTTAATCATGTTTAGTCTTCCTTTTGATGAACAGGTAATATTCTTCCATTTACTTAGGTCTCTGCATACAATTCATTTACATCTTTAGTTAAATTTATTTCTGAGTATTTAATTCTTTTAGATGTTAATGTAAGTGGGATTTTTTTCTTGATTTCCTCCTCAGTTTTCTCATTATTGGTGTATAGAAATGCTACTGATTTTTGAGCATTGATCTAATAATCTGCAACTTTACTGAACTCATTTATTAGCTCTAGAAACTTTGTTATAGATTTCTCAAGGCTATCGAGGTTTAGTATCATGTCCTCCGCAAATAATTAAATTTTCACTTCTTCCTTTCAAAATTGGATGCCATTTATATATTTTGCTTGCCAAAGTGCTCAAGTAAGAACTTCTAACACAGTGGTAGATAGAAGTAGTGAGAGTGGGCATCCTTGTCTTGTTTCTGATCTTAGAGGGAAAGCTTTTATGATTTCACCATTGAATAAGATGTTAGCTGTGGGTTTTACATATATACCCTTTATCATGTTGAGAATGTTTTATTCTATTCCTAATCTTTGAAGTGTTTTTATCAAGAAAGTTTTCTGTATTTTGTTGAATGCTTTTTCTGCATTTATAGAGATGATCATGTGACTTCTTTCTCTCTGTTTATGTGGTGTAGTACATTGATTGATTTTCTTATGTTGAAACATCCTTTCATAGCAGGGATGAAACCCACTAGGTCATGGTGTATAATTCATTTGATGTGACTTTGAATATGATTAGCAAGTATTTTGTTGAGGATTTTAGCATCTAGATTCATTAGAGAGATTAGTGTATAGTTTTCCTTTCTTCTGGCATCTTTGGCTTTGGTATTAGTGTGATGTTTGCATCATAGAATGAGTTGGGCAATGTTCCCTACACTTTTATTTTCTGGAAGAGTTTGAGCAGGATTCATCTTAGGTCTTTCCAGAATGTTTGGCAAAATTCACCTGTGAAGCTCTCTGGTCCTGGGCTCTTCTTAGTTGGGAAGTTTTTGATGACTAATTCTATCTCGGACTTGAAGATTGGTTTGTTGAGTTCATCAATTTTTTCTTTCATCAATGTAGGCTGTTTGTGTGTTTCTACGAATTTTTCCATTTCCTCCACATTATCTATCTTGTTGGCATAAAATTTTTCAAAATGTCCTCTTATGATACTCTTTATTACAGTGTGGTAAGTGGTGATATCTCCTTCCTAGTTTCTTATTTTATGTATTTGCATGTTTTTCTTTTTTTCTCTGTTAGAGTAGCTAAAGGTTTGTCAATTTTATTAATTTTCTCAAAGTACCAGCTTTTGGTTTTATTTTTTCTAGTGCTTTCTTATTTTTAATTTCAGTGGCTCTGCTCTAATCTTTCTTATTTCATTCTTTTTACTTATTTTGGGGTTAGTTTGCTGTTCTTTTTCTAATTCCTCCAGGTGTGCAGTTAGGTCTTTGATTTTAGCTCTTTCTTTTTTAATATAGGCATTTATCACTATGAATTTCCCACTCATTACTGCTTTTACTGCAACCCATAGGTTTTGATATATTTTGTTGTCATTTTCATTCATTTCAAGGTAGTTACTTATTTCTTTTGCGATTTCTTCCTCGACCCACTGTTTGTCTAATAGTGTGTTGTTTAACTTCCTTATCTTTGTGCCTAATCTGGTTCTCTGCCCCTTACTGACTTACAGTTTCATTCCATTGTGGTCAGAGAAATTACTTTCATTGAGAATTGTTCTTTGGCCTGGCATGTGGTCTATCCTGGAGAATGATCCATGTGCAGTTGAGAAGAATGTATATCCTTCTGTATATGTTTGTAATGTCTGTATATGTCTTTTAGGTCCCGATCCTCTAATATATTATTCCAGGTCTGTGTTTCTTTTTTGATTCTCTGTCAAGATGTTCTGTGTGTTAAAATCTCCCACTATAATTGTAGAGGCATCTATTTCTCCACTTAGTTTTTTCAATGTTTGCCTCATGTACTTTGAGGCACCCTGGTTAGATGCATAAATGTTTACAATTGTTCTTTCTTAATGACAGCCCCTTTTATTAATATATAGTGTTCTTCTTTGTCTCTTACAAAGTTTTTAATTTAAAGTCTATTTTGTCTGATATTAGTATAGCTACTCCCACCCTTTTCTGTTTATTGTTTGCATGTAAAATTGTTTTCCAAACATTCACTTTGTCACCTTGCATTCCTGGGTCTAATGTGGGTTTCTTGTAGACAACATACAAGTGGGTCATATTTCCTTATCCATTCTGCAAATCTGTGTCTCTTGAATGGAGAGTTTAATCCATTAACACTCAATGTAATTAATGTGAATTACTTACATTAGCTATATTTTCTTTAGGTTTATGTATTTCATATATTTTTTAATTTCTCTTTATCTTTTTGTTTTTCTTACACTCTCCTCCAACTCTATGTTTCTCCTCTTCCTTTCAACCTGAAGAATTCCCTTTATTATTTCTTGAAAGGGAAGGTTTCTTATAGACAGACTATCTTAATTTCTGTTTATCAGTGAATATTTTGAACTCTCCCTCATTTTTGAATGCCAGCTTTGCTGGATGGAAAATTCTTGGCTGAAAGTTTTTTTCTTTTAGCACCTATGTCATGCCAGTGCCTTCTTGCCTTCATGGTTTCAGATGATAAATCAGCATTTAATCTTATCAAGCTTCCCTTGTATGTGATGTGTCTGTTTTCTCTTGCTACTGTCAGTATTCTTTCTTTGTCTTGAGCATTGAACAATTTGTCAAAGGTATGTTTTGGAGTAGGCCTTTTTGTATTTATACTGTTTGGGTTGTGTTGTGCTTCCTGGACATGTTTGTCCAAGTCCCTCAATAGAGTTGAGAAATTTTCAGCCATTATTTCCTCCAACACTTCTTCTGTCCCCTTTCCTTTCTCTCCTCCCTCTGGGATGCCTATATTGCATATGTTTGTGCATTTCATGTTGTCATTTAAATCCCTAAGTCTCTGCTGGATTTTTTTCTATCTTTTCATGTATTTATTCTACTATCAGTCTGATTTCAGCTGTACTGTCTTCCACAACATTGATTTTTTCCTCTGCCTGTTCAATTCTGCTGTTATGTTCTTCTAGTATATTTTTGATTTTTGCATTGTGCCATTCATCACCATCAAATCCATTATCTTTTTATGTATGTTTACAATTTCTTCAGTATGTTCTCCCAATGTCTTTTTAATATCTTTAATCTCTTCCTTCACTTCATTAAG
This sequence comes from Cabassous unicinctus, assembly GCA_029593785.1. NCBI lineage: Eukaryota > Metazoa > Chordata > Mammalia > Cingulata > Chlamyphoridae > Cabassous > Cabassous unicinctus. The sequence goes on along the minus strand of JAQZBX010068631.1, from coordinate 8,266 downwards.
TTGATACATGACATTTGTTTGGACATCTCTGATTAGTTGTTCCATGTTCTACATCTCCTCCTGTTTTTAAGTTAGTTTGTTTTCTGGGCCATGTCTTCCTGTTTCTTAGTATGGCTTGTAATTTTTTCTTGGTGTCTAGGCATCTGTTTATCTTGATGGGTTTATTTGAATGATTAGCTTCTCTTTCTACTCTAGAGTTTTATTTTTTTGTTGTTTTCTGTGTGTAAGGTGTCACTTGGACACTTTATTCCTCTTATTCTATTTCTTTGCTGTTGTTTATGTTCCCTTGAAAAAAAATTAGGACCAGAGAAAAGGAAAGGGATAAGAAGAAAAAAAGTATAGTAATAATAATAATAAAAGGTAGAAGAGGAACCATACAAGGACTAAGAAAATAAATATTTAGCCCTGAAGGAAGGAAGATGGCGTCGGTTTAGGAGGGCACTCGCTGACTCACTCTCTGAGGATGGCGGATTAGGACAGGGTCCTGCCCCAGGGTCTGTGCTGTGGGTGCACGGAGCGAGAACCTTTGAGGACATCTATCTGGAGAGTTTTCCATTGCTCGGGAGAGATTCGTGAGTTTTAACCCTCCCTGTGGTGGTTAACACAAGACGGCTGAGCCCCACCCACAGGGAAAAAGGCTAGTTTTAGCCTCAACTCCTGCTGGTAACCTGGTGAGAGGGAGCGTTTTCCAAAAGTGGGAGGATTCTGGCAAAGGGTTGAGAGGGGTTTCCTTTCTGTGGATTTGGCTGCCTGCAACCCCTTGCAGCTTTGGGCAACAAAATAGCTGGCTTGAAGTGGTGCCAGGCTGAGGGAAGTAGTGAATCTGCTGAGGAAGTTGATTTACTTAGCTGCCCAGGGATACGCCCCAACCCCTGCTGGCAACCCGGTGAGAAGGAGCATCCTCCGAGAGTGGGTGGGTTGTGACAGAAGGTGGAGAGGGCTTTCATTTCTGTGGATTTGGCTGCCTGGACCCACTCATAGCTTTGGGGAACAGATAAGCTGGCTTGAAGCAGCGCCAGGCTGAGGGGAGAGGTGAATCTACTGAGGAAGCCTGATTTACCCAGCAGCCGAGTGACACTGAGGCTTGGCTCCAGAGGGGGCCAAGTGGGAAGACCTTGATGAGTTTCCATGAGCTTAGTTAGGGTCCCCTTGGTGAAGGGGGTGGTCTAGAAGAGAACTTCTTTTGGGTCCCTTATTTCACCAAAAAAAATAAATAAATAAGTCACTTTAAAAAACAAAAAATGAATTTTTCTTTTTAATTTAGTTTAATAGCTAAAATCTGCCTCAATACCTGCAAATAGAACCTTGCAGGGCAATTGGTTGATGAATACAAGCAGGCTGAGAGGTTCCACAAGGGCCCAAGAAGGAACACTGTTCTTCCTTAGCTTTGTTTTGACTGCTTGCTTGTGTGGGTGTTTGGTTTTTCTTTGTTTATTTGTTGTCTCTTGCTTTTCTTTCCTCTTTCCTGCCCACCTTCTTTTTTCTTTCTTTCTTTCTTTTTTATTTTTTAAAATTAGGTGCTGCTAGCTTGTCTCTTCTTAGCTGTGCTTCTTCTTCAGTGATTTCCCATTCTCTGTCTATATTGATTTTGCCTCCCAACCTGTCTCTTTTCCTTCTTTCATCTTTCTGCCTTCTGCTTTCTGTTGTGGTTCTTAAATACCACCTTTTTTTTTATAATCCTACAACTTAAGGGTGTCAATTTCTATTCTATCTATTCTGTTTTCTTCTTTTTCTATTAATACTAACCTTTTCCTTTCAGTCCTTTCTTTACTCTTTCTCTCCCTCCTCATCATTCTAGCCTTCTAAATCATTATATATATATTCCTCTATTTGGTGTCCCAGTCCATTGTAGGTACTCCACTTTTTTTCCCTATTACTCTACACTGCCTACATGAGTTAAATATTCATTCCACTAAGTCTTATACAGCCCCTCATCTAACTTTTATCAATATTACTATTACCCTTCTTCCTTTCTCACATCTTTCGATTCCTCTGGCCCTAATCTTTTGCCTTCAATGGAACATAGAAAAAATCAAGGAAATAAAATATGAAGAAAAAGTGTCAAAGAGAAAACTTAACACACACACAGAACCACCAACTAAATAAAACTCTAGAGCAGAGAGAGAAGTTAATCAACTGAATAAACCAATCAAGATAAAATGATCACTAGAGGGCAAGAAAAAATTACAAACCACACTGAGAAACAGGAAGACATGAACAAACTTAAAACCAGGAAGAGGTGCAGAACATTGAACAACTAATCAAAGCTTTCCAAACAAATATGGACCAACTTAATGAAGTGAAGTAAGAGATTAAGGATATTAAGAAGACACTGGGAGAATATACTGAAGAAATTGTAAACATACATAAAAAGATAACGGATATGATGGTGATCAATGGCACAATCCAAGAAATCAAAAAGATTCTGGATTCACATAACAGCAGATGTGAACAGGCAAAAGAAAGAATTAGTGATGTGGAAGACAGTATATCTGAAATCAAACAGATAGTAGAACAGATAGACAAAAAGATAGAAAAAATCCAGCAGGGATTCAGGGATTTAACTGACAACGCAAAACACACAAACATACGCATTATGGGCATCCCAGAGGAGAAGAGAAGGGAAAGGGAACAGAAGGAGTGTTGAAGGAATAATGGCTGAAAACTTCCCAACCCTATTGAGAGAGATGGATGTACAGATCCAGGAAGCACAGTGCACCCCAACAGTATAAATTCCAACAGGGCAACTCCAAGACATACACTTGTCAAAATGCCATCGCTCAAGACAAAGAGAAAATACTCAAGGCAGCAAGAGAAAAGAGAACCATCACATACAAGGGAAGCACAATAAGATTAAGTGCTGATTTTTCATCTGAAACCATGGAGGCAAGAAGACAGTGGTATGACATAGTCAAAGTAATAAAAGAAAAAATATTCCAGCGATGAATTCTCTATCTAGCAAAACTGGCATTCAAAAATGATGCAGAGTTCAAAATATTCAAAGATAAAAACAGAAATTAAGAGAGTATGTCAATAAGAAACGTGCACTTCAAGAAATACTAAAGGAAGTCCTACAAGTAAGAAGGAAAACTCAAGGGAGAGAGAGTTGGAGGAGGGTGTAAAAACATCTAAAAAGACAAAAACAGAAACAAAAAACATAAGACACACATTAATCCAGAGAAAATATGGCTGAAGTAAGAAATTCATTGTGGGTAATAACACTGAATGTTAATGGATTAAATTCACCATTCAAGAGTCACAGATTGGCAGAATGGATAAGGAAATATGATCCATCTATATGCTGTCTACAAGAAACCCACCTTCGACCCAGGGATGCAAGGAGGCTGAAAGTGAATGGCTGGAAAACAATTTTACAAGCTATCCATAGCCAAAAAAGGACTGGAGTAGCTATCCTGATATCAGACAAAATAGACTTTAAATGCAAAACTATTGTAAGAGACAAAGATGGACATATATATTAGTAAAAGGGGTAATCTCTCAAGAAGAGAAACCATTCATAAACATTTATGCACCTAATCGGGGTGCTTCAAAATACATGAGGCAAACTCTGGAAAAACTAAGTGGAGAAATAAATGCCTCTACAATTATAGCGGGGGACTTTAATACACCATTATCATCATTAGATAGAACATCTAGACAGAGAATCAATAAAGAAACAAAGACTGAACAATACATTAGAGGACCTGGACTTAATAGACATATACAGAACACTACACCCAATTACAGTAGGATTAACATTCTTCTCGAGTGCACATGGATCATACTCCAGGATAGACCACGTGCTAGGCCACAAAACAACTCTAAATGAATTCAGAAAGATTGAGATTTTACAAAGTAATTTCTCTGGCCACAATGGAATGAAATTGGAAATCACTAAGGGCCAGAGAACCAGAATAGGCACAAAGATATGGAAGTTAAACAACACACTCTTAGACAAACAGTGGGTCAAGCAGGAAATCTCAAAAGAAATCAGTAACTACCCCGAAACTGATGAAAATGACAACACAACATATCAAAACCTATGGGATGCAGTGAAAGCTGTCCTGAGGGGGAAGTTCATAGCCATAAATACACATATTAAAAAAGAAGAAAGAACTAAAATTGAAGACCTAACTGCACACTTGGAGGAATTGGAAAAGCAACAACAAACTAAACCTAAAGGAAGTAGAAACAAGGAAATAACAAAGATTAGAGCAGAACTAAATGAAATAGAGAATAAGAAAGCTCTAGAAAAAATAAACAAACCAAAACTGGTTCTTCACGAAGATGAATAAAATTAACAAATGCTTAGCCAGACTAACAAAGAAAAAGAGAGAACAGATGAAAATACACAAAATAAGGAATGAGCAACGGTATATCACTACTGAACCCACAGAAATAGAGTATCATAAGAGGATACTTTGAAAAATTATATGCCAACAAGAATGATAATTTAGAGCAAATGGACAAATTTCTAGAAACTCACAAACAGACTACATTGATGAAAGAGGAAATTGATGAGCTCAACAGTCCAATTACAAGTAAAGAGATTGACTCAGTCCTCAAAAACCTCACAACTAAGAAGAGCCCAGGACCAGATGGCTTCACAGCTGAATTCTACCAAACATTCCAGAAAGAGCTAACACCAATTCTTCTTAAGCTCTTCCAAAAAATAGAAGTAGAAGGAATATTGCCTAACTCAGTCTACGATGCCAATATTACCCTAATACCAAAACCAAACAAAGATACCACAAGAAAGGAAAATTACAGACCAATTTCTCTAATGAACCAGATGTTAAAATCCTCAACAAAATATTTGCTTATCGCATTTAGCAACATATCAAAAGGATTATACCCCATAACCAAGTGGGTTTCATCCCGGATATGCAAAGATGGTTCAATATAAGAAAATCAATCAATGTAATACACCACATAAACAGAGTGAAAGAAAAAAAAAAATCACATGATCATCTCTATAAATGCAGAAAAGGCATTCAACAAAATGCAGCACTCTTTCCTGATAAAAACACTACAAAAGATAGGAATAGAAGGAAACTTTCTGAATATGATAAAGGTTATATATGAAAAGCCCAAAGCTAACATCATCTTCAATAATGAAATCCTAAAAGCCTTCCCTCTGAGATCGCCAACAAGACAAGTATGCTCAATATCACCACTCCTATTTAACATCGTCTTAGAAGTACTTGCTCGAGCACTCAGGCAAGAAAAAGATATAAAAGGCATCCAGAAGGGAAAAGAAAAAGTAAAAATTTCATTATTTTCAAACAACATAATCCTATCCGTAGAAAGCCCTGAGAAATCTGCAACAAAGCTTCTAGAACTTATAAAGGAGTTCAGTAATGTCGCAGGCTATGAGATCAATGCTCAAAAATCAGTAGCATTTCTGTACACCAATAACGAGCAATCTGAAGAGGAAATCAAGAAAAAAATACCATTTACAATAGTAATTAAAAGATTCAAATACCTAGGGATAAATTTAACTAAAGATATAAAGGACTTACATACAGAAAAGTACACTACACTGTTGAAAGAAAATAAAGAAGACTTAAATAAATGGAAGAATATTCCCTATTCACGGATAGGAAGACTAAAGATCATCAAGATGTCTATCCTACCCAAACTAATCTACAGATTTAATGCAATCCCAATAAAAATCAACACTGTATTTTTTTCAGGAACTGGAAAAAGTAACTACAAAATATATTTGGAAAGGTATGAGGCCCGGAATTGCCAAAGACATCTTGAAGAAGAAAAATGAAGTTGGAGGTATCATATTACCTGACTTTAAAACATACTACAAACTGCAGTGCTCAAAACTGCATGGTAGTGGCACAAGGATAGTCATACTGACCAATGGAACTGAATTGAGAGTTCTGATATAGATCTTCGCATATACAGTCTTTCGATATTTGACAAGGCCACCAAGCCCACTCAGTGGGGAGAGAATGGCTTCTTTAACAAGTGGTGCTTGGAGAACTGGATATCCATATTCAAAAGACTGACAGAGGAATACCATCTCACACCTATACAAAAATCAACTCAAGATGGATCAAAGATCTAAATATAAGAGCCAAAACCATAAAGACCTTGGAAAATAATGTAGGGAAGCATCTATAGGACCTTGTAATAGGAAATGTTTTCATGATATTCACACCCAAAGCAGGAGCATCAAGATCCCAAAATAGATATGGGATCTCCTCAAAATTAAAAACTTTTGCACCTCAAAGGACGTTATTAAGAAAATAAAACGGCAGCCTACCCAATGGGAGAAAATATTTGTCAACCATATATCTGATAGAAGCCTAATATCCTGCATATATAAAGAAATCCTACACCTCAAAAATAAAAAGACAGGAAACCCATTTAAAAAATGGGCAAGTGACCTGAAAAGTCACTTCTCCAAGGAAGAAATACAAATGGCTAAAAAGCACATGAAAAAATGCTCAACATCACTAGCTATTAGGGAAATGCAAATCAAAACTACAATGAGATACCATCTTAGACCCATCAGAATGGCAGCTATTAAAAAAACAGCAGACTGTAAATATTGGAGAGGATGTGAAGGAATAGGAACCCTCATCTACTGCTGGTGGGATTGTGGAATGGTCCATCCACTATGGAGAGCAGTGTGGCGGTTCCTCAGAAAACTTACACTAGTCTTCCATATGATCTAGCAATTCCACTGCTGGGTATATACCCAGAAGAACTGAAAGCAGACACGAACAGATATATGCACACCAATGTTCATAACGGCATTGTTCACAATTGCCAAAAGTTGGAATTAGTCCTGGTGCCCATCAATATATGAATGGATAAACAAAATGTGGTATATACATACAATGGAATATTACTCAGATGTAAGAAGGAATAAAGTGCTAACACATGGAATAACATGGATTAATCTTGAAGACCTTATGTTGAGTGAAGCAAGTCAGGCATTGAAGGATGAACATTATATGACCTCACTGATTTGAACTGAGGAAAGTGAGCAGTCCCTTAGAACCATTGTCTGAAAGATAGGTTAAAAAGGGATAGAAAGAGAAGAGAATGTTGTGAGCCATCACTCATACAGACATAATCTATGGTAAAGTGATAGAGCATACTTGCATATTGAAGGATAGGAAATGTGGGTAGTGATATTACTGGGTTTGGTGGTGCAGGGTCGACAGGTGGGTGGATTAGGAAGTGGCTAGAATACCCAGGATACTCGGGGAGAGATGGGATGGGGACTAGTTGCCTAATAGGGGAGGATAATCAGCTTGTCAAGACCTCTTGTTGCATGTAACTATGAATCTTGTCATCCAACGAGTCAAGACGGGGGAGTGTTATGTGCCCCAGGGGGATGGGGAGGAAGAAACAGAAAAGATCAAGCAGTGGATATTTAGTGGTCAGGGGAAATGTTTTTCATTATCTTATGGTAATGGATACAGGACATGGTAAATATCATCAAAAATTATTAAATTGTACCGTTTAAATTGTAAACTGTATTGTAAACCATTGGCAGTGTTTAGTATCTTTGTTTCACTATCTGTGTAACAGTTATAACAATGCTACCAACCACATAAAAAAGGTTTTAATATGGGGTGAGGAAAGGGGAGGGAGGTTGGGTATATGGGAGTCTCTAGTATTCTGTGTGTGACTTTGCTGTGACCTGAAACTTCTTTGAAAATTAAATGAAAATTTGGGAGACACTGGGGAGTGAGAGGGGGAAGGTGCCATGGTACAGACTGGACACCTGATAATGCAGTGATAAAAGGAAAAAATAATAATAAATTTTAGTTTAGTTTAGTTTTATTTTTTTTCATTTTTTTGTTTTTTTTCCCATTTTGAATGTCCCAATCCTTTAATTTAATTTTAATTTTAGGGTTTTTTTTCTGAGTTTCCAAGTATTTTATCTCTTACTTTTAAGCTTATCATTATTATTTCATTTTCCTGTTAATTGTATTTGGCTATTACATGGGCTTCATCTTCAATAAAGGTTTAGATCACAGAAGGGTTTCAGGGGGGCAGCAGAGGATCATTGGTGTGGTGTGTCTCAGATGCGGTTTTCATGGGAGGAAGTTCACCTGAATATACATGAAAGATATATAAAAATGTTCAAATGATCAAGGGGTGGGGCATGGTCACAGTGGGTAGACTATCACTCAATAAATGAGGGAATACTGAATTGCCAGCCTGGATAGTTCTGCCACATTCTCCAGGAGAGCAGCAACAGTCCCCCGAGTGCAGGGGCAGTGTCTGGCAA
>JAQZBX010068630.1:0-15717 GCA_029593785.1 Cabassous unicinctus | reverse complement strand
CTACAAAAAGCTGAGATTACAGAAAAGGGAGGAAGAAGAGTGGAAATCCCTCTTGAAGACTACGCAAAGGACATGAACAGACATATTCCACAGAGGAACAGCCGGTGTATTATAACAGGCGAAAACAGCGTCCACCCTCGTGAGCAGTCAGAGAAATGCAAGCTAAAACAAGAGGCTGGCTTTTATCTATCACTTTGGCAAAGGTTAGGTTGACTCTGTGACCTTGACCCGGCTTATTTGGACAGAGGTGGGCGCGGGGGCGTGAGCCTGCCTGTTGAGAGAGCAGTTTGGCGATATGTCCATCAAGAGCCTTAAGCATGCTCACTCCCAGAGAAGTTTCCCAGAAAATGCCTAAATGTGGCCCCGATTTCACGTGTCTGCAGAGCTTCACTGGGGAGCCTGGGCCTCCTGAGGGCCTCGTCTCCCCCAGGGTTGGTGAGCTGGGCCTGTGCCCAGCACCCGCGGGCCTGCTTTCCACAACACGCCCACCGATCCTCCCCCGTGTGGTCTCCCCTGGTCAGCGCACCCGCAGACGCTCCTTCATGAGCATAGCACATCTGGGACCCTCACCTCACCCCAGGCATTTTCTAGACTGGTTGAGGATAAAGCTTAACATGCTCCTAAAAGCAGCTAGCTGGGTGGACACTGGGCATCCCCCCTCAGCCTCGACACCCCCCTTTCCCCTCCACGGAGTCACCACAGCCCCAGCGCAATGACTCAGCCCCGGAGGACGCGAGACCCTCGATCACGCAGAGCAGGTCCTCTGCCCACGGGCGAGGCAGGCAGAGGGCCCCAGCCCAGACGACCCACAGGGCACAGTGGCAGAGGCGACACAGGGCAGGAAGGGCGGCAGGCATGGGCAAGCAACGGGGCCTTGGCGGGCTTCCACCAGCCCTTCTCCTCACCTGCTCAAATCCTTCCCACCCTTCGAGAGTCACTTCAGACACCACCTCTACCACCAAGCCTCTGCTCCAGACCCAGCATCTTCCCTCTCCAAACACCCCCAGCTCACTCTGCCCTATTCTCCTTCGGGAATGCAGCTTGTCTCCCCAAGTGGCTCCAAGTTCCTCAGGGGCACCGTCCTGGGCCATCTTGAACCTCCCCGACAAGAATGCGGGAAAGGAAGCCCTTACTGACCACTTCCAAGGAGCCAGGAGCCGTGCCCAATACTTCCTAAGCATCGGCTCAGGCAGCCCTCTCGCTATTTACCAGATTTCATCAAATCTAAGATGCACGGATGTGGTGCCGTCTTGGTCTTAGCAGAAGTGTCCATGGAAAGTTTCTACACGACTCCATCACGAATAGCAGCTGGCTGACAGCAACTATACGAGACGCCACTGACTGCAAGACGCAATTCAATTTCAGAGATGAGGTGGAAACGTGGCCTCTTAGTCGGTGAAGTTGGATGCATCTACTTTATAGTGAGAAAATGGAGCTTCGGAGAGGCCAAAAGTTGCCTCGGGTTTCACGGCCAGGCAGTGGGGATGCCGGGCCTCAACTCAGCCGCCCAGCCCACAGGTGCCCGCTCCTAACCACCTCTCTACACACCGTCCTCTCAGCCCCTGGACCCAGCTGGAGAATCAACTCTGGCGTTTGCTCATCAACCTCCATCGGTCACAACCCTCCAGGGCTCCAACAAGCTGGGATGACAGCTCCTCAGATGGCCAGAGGCCTCGTGGCCACTGGACAGCGCCCCCTTCAGGCAGGCCCCCGAGCGCCCAGTTTACTCACAAGCATCTTCGCTTCCTATGGAATTGGGCTGGGAGCAACAGGCATCGGTCATCAAAGCTGCTCCCCACATGGGAGGAATCCCTGCCCATCCAGGCAAGACCCACGGAGACATGGGGGACCATAACACGTGGATTCCTCCACACTAAGAAGGAGAAAAGCATTTTCTCGATGCTACCCCCCACCCCCAGCCCCAGCCCAGTTTGGAGACAAGGAAACGTGGACGGGGACAGTCTGTCCACTTCCTTCCTGGACCATGGGCTGCACAAACAAGCTGTCAGAAAGGGCCATCGGAGGATGGGACAAGGGGGCATCAGGAGAGCCTTTAGACGGGGGCCCGACCTTTTTTGTTTCTCACAAAAAGGAAAGAGATGTGCACACACAGACATCCACTGCAGTTTTATTTATAAAAGGTGTGACTCTGGAGACGTCTAAATGTCCAGCAGGTGGGAAAGGGGAAGCAGACCACAGTGAGCCACCGTGGAGTGTCCCTGGGTGAGGAGAGCGAGGAAGCGGGAGCTGAGGCCTGGGCAGGTGCAGGGGGCCGGGGCCGGGGGTGCTGCCTACAGCTGCGGCCTTGCGGGTGGACCCCCGCACTCACCTGCCTGCCTGCCTGCCCCCCAAGGTCTGCTCTTTACCAGCTTGTTTTCCATTGGCTCGTTCATTACTCACTCACTCTCTCATCTGACAAATCCTGACTGAGAACTGGCTGTGTCCCCAGTCCTGAGGACAGACGTGTCTTCCTTTCCCCTAGAAGCCCACAGTTAGTGGGAGACCGAGGCACAGGCAAACTGTCCCTCCACAGGCTCGCCAGTGCTGGGATGGGGAGCACAGGGGCTGTGGTGGTCCCGAGGGGGCTTAGACCCGCTGAAGGAGGCGGGGTCAGGAAAGCTGTTTCTCCACTGTGATAACAAACCCTGCTCCCCTTTCATGTAAAAACCAAGACCCAAAATTCTCAGTCAAGAGTTTGACGAAAGCAAATTGGCCATCCTTCTGGCACCTGAAGCTGCCATGCCGTTCTGGTGAATTCTCTTTCGCCTCTCATGCTCGTAACCTTGGTGCACTGCTCCGCAGCGCGCTGCCTGACTTAGCACGAGCACCTCTCCCACGCCCACCTGCTCTTCCGCGCTCTGATGGTGATGCCCGCGGCATTCGGCACCACGGCCCATCTCCCTCTCACCCTCTGACGTTTACGTCACCTCCCATGTTCTGCCAGCACAAACAATGCTGCCGTGAGCACCTCACCGCCCCCTTCCCCGTGATCTCAGCCCTCGGAGATAAAATCCCCACCAGCGGGGTTACTGGGTCAAGGGGTGGGAACGTTTTTCTGGCTTTTGAAACATAGGGTCAAACTGTTTTCCCAAGACCTCACACCAAGTTCTGCGTCTCCAGGAGCCCGGGCAGGCGGCGTTCTTTCCTGTGTCCCGAGCCTCGGCTCCACTCGGGATGGCACACCCGCCTCTTCCGTGGGGGCCGGGCCAGCAGATACTTTCATGGGACCTGCTTCACTCACTCATCTCCGGGGATGCCTGGGTTCAGAGGTGAAAGCCCTTTGAAAATGCTAAGACAGCAGGAAGACGACAGGGACTGGCCTGCCTTTCATGGGTCCACAGGGACACAGGCATCCCACCTCGGCACCCCCCAGTGTTTGGGGCTGGGTTACACCCTAAGAGCCACAGAGATGAGGTAATGATAAAAGAAAGCTCCACAGAGGGATCAGGCTCCAGACTTAGCAAAGGCACAAAACCTGGCTGCCCATTAACAAAGAGCTCACCTGCCTGGGGAGAAAATGGGGGTCCTTATGAGCTAACATCCCCAAGCCCATTCTTATGGCAGCCTCAAGGTTCCTTAGACAACCCATGGTACCCTAGAGGAACTGGATGTGGGCCTTGGAGCAATGAGGGGATCTCACTCAGCAAACGGCAGAGCTGAAATCAGTCCTGGCACCCCTACAGGTGGCTGAGCCCTGCAGGGAGCAGCTGCCAGCACCTCACCCCCCACCCCAGCCCAGCAAGGGGGTCCAGGCCATGCCTGTGCGGCTCTCTCAGGCAGCGAGATCCACACGTGGTTACCTTGGTTGGAGAGGATGGGCTGGGGCAGGGAGGCAGAGGCGGGAGCCCCGGTGGGCGGGGAGCTGCTGGGTCTGACGCACGGGGAGGCTGAGAGCCGGGAATCCTCGCCGACCTGAGGACGAGTGCGCACGTCAGCCCAGGAGAGAAGAGAAAGATCAGGAAGAGGGGAACTGGATATGGCCAGCAACGTGGGGAGGAAGGAGCTCAACGGTTCTCTCAGCATAGGTGAGACGACACGCTCGCCTGAGCGCCACAGCACTCACGCATGGCAGGCACTCCCGTCACCCCAGCTTCCAGAGAGAGCAGAGCGGACAGGACGTGCCCGAGATACGCAGCCAGGGAGTGGAACGGCCAGGATTCAGTGGTCCCGAGTAATGCCATGCCCAATTCCACTGAAAACCAGCCCCTCCCTTGGCTGGCTCTTCACTGCTGCTCCTCCCACTTGTCCCACAAAAAACCCACCTTCTTCTCCAAGCTGCTCAGTTTGGATTTGACCTCCTTGGCTTTCTGAATCGCTTTGAGCACTTCCACGGTGTCCAGCTCCTTCTCTGTGGTTGCTGTGTTGTCGAGACAGACCTACAGAGGGTCCAGAAAACAGCTATGAGCATATGGGCTGGCAAGTGTGGTGCGGACCAGGATGGCAGGGCATCCAGAGTCGGGGCGGTGACCCCTGCTTTGGGCCAGGCTCCTGAAGGGTGGAGGAGGTGAGCTCCTCACCACCCACAGGAAAGGACCTGGGAGCCTCGTGGTGCAGCCCAGGGCGTAACCGCACTGACCAAGGAGGACAGGCAGTGGGGGCAGGTCCCCTGGGAAGGCCGCTTGGATGGCTGGGACTGAGGGAAGCTAGTGACTTGAATGAAGGCCTCAGTTACAACGAGAACTCAGATCATCAAAGAGCAAGGGGAGGGCCTCTGGGCAGGGGAAGTGAGCAGGAATAAAACACGGGCAGGAGAAGGCAGAGCGCCTGGCGGCAATGGTGGGAGGGAGCTGCAGGGTGGCAGTGGGGTCAACAGAGGAAAGGGCCTGAGGGCTTGGAGAGAAGGTTCCACTGCACCACGTGGCTCAGAATCAGCCTGAAGCCCAGGGAGGAGGAGGAAGAGGGCACATCTTATATGAAAAGTAAGTCTTGGAGACAGTGAAGAGGATGGGGCACTTGGAACAGAAGAAACAGACAGAGGCAGGTGGAGGGGTATTTTCTGGCCTGGGGTGTGGGGAGAGTGGTGGCTCCAAGGACCCAGCGGAGACTGGGGGTGGGCCCGCTCGAGGCTGCGGAGACGGGGTGGGCCTGGCTCAGGCCCATTCAGTTGGCAGGGGCAGGGCAGACATGCGACCACAGGCGAACCCTCTGAGTCTGCCGTCAGACTTTATCTCCAGGAGTTGTCCAAAAAACATGATTATTTTTAAAATCTTAGTTCCCACTCTTGCCTATAATAAACAAGGTTTTTTGTTTTGTTTTTCAAGTTGAAGACAGTTCCTCCCCACTCTGAGTCTGGGTCTCTTTCTCGTGGGGAGCCTGCCTGGCCTGGAGCTGCCAGAGCTGCCATGGGGGACGCCCACTAGGCCGCTCACGCCAGGGGGCCTTTTCAAGGAAGGCAGTGGACTTCCCAGACCTGAATTCCCCAAGGCCCCTGGAGGGCAGGGACGGCCTCCTGGAGCAGGAAAGGGGAGAATGGGGGGCATCACCCCAGCTCTCCAGGGTACACATGCACTTGGTCTGGGTGCCTCCAGAGCCGACTGGCTCTCCCGGCTCTCCGGACCTAGCCGACCACCCGCACCGCCCCTGATCCAGAGGGCCCCAGCCAGCAGCTTACCTCGGAGGCCCTCTCCCCGAACTGGGCGAGCACCTTGGTGCGGTAGTCAGGGATGATGCTCAGGGGGTTGTTGAGCAGAGCCACGTGCTCCAAACACGGCAAGCTGCCTATGCTCCTGACCGCCTCCATCTGCAAGGCACGCGTCCACTCCCTTGGTCCCTCCTTTCACGTCAGCAACGTGACGTGTGTGAGGGCCCCTCTTAAACGCAAGGAAGCTTAACATTCTTCTTTAGGACGACAACACTGAGACCCAGAAGCCCCAGAGATCCTGAGAGCCCCCCAGGATGCCGCTCACCTGCTCTATCCTGTTGTCACTGAGATCCAGGCTGACCAGTGAGTAAAGCTTGTGGAGGCCGCTCAGCCTCCCGAGGAGGTTGCCAGCCAGGTTCAGTGTCTTGACGTTCCCCAGCCTGGTGTGGACCCCTTCCAGGGAGGAGAGTCTGTTGTAGGACAGGTCCAGGTGGACGAGATTGCACAGGTGCTGCAGCAGCAAGAACAGAGTGCAACGACGCAGGTCAAGTCTCCAAAAAAAGGGACCCGGCGCTGGTGGTGTGAAGTGGCCCGTTCTGTAAATCAGCTCCACTAACTCGAGGGTCATCAGGGAGGAAAGCCCCTCTCCTGCCCCTGCACACGCCACAGCCTGTGGCACCCCGTGTGGAGGCAGCAAGGCCCCAGGAGAGGGGTGAGCTCTGAAAACACAGCTGCCCACCTTCAGAAGGGAGGCGCACCTTTGGGCTTCATTTGTATTCGGTCGTCTTTTCTAATTCTTTGTAACCAGAGTTCTTTGGAACAATCACTCAGTGCATCGCTGGGACGCCAAGGGAAGGCAGCAGGACTTGCACTTACAAACACCCAGTGAACCCAAACATTTTTCAGATGCCTGGGAGAGAAAACCCCCAGCTAAATTCCCAAGGCTGAGTCAGCTTCCTGAATGCTCGGAGGAATGGGCCCTGGTGAGAAGCCCACAGACATTACCTGCAGGTTGTCCACGACCAGCACGCCATTGTGACTCAGGTCCAGGAACTCAATCTTTGGGATCAGTTTCTTGTGAAAGAAAAAACAGCACATGATGTCACTCTGGAAGCTGGGGCCCACACGGTCCCTGCACATGGTGGACAGACACCCTGAGACTCTTTCCTCCTGACCATAGCCCCCTGGGCCACTGGCCCTGCAGGACCGCCCAGCAGCACATCCAAAGGAAAACACAAGGACTCCAGTCCTGAGCACTGTCCGCTGTTTCTTCTGAACAGGTGGCTCATAAAAATGGCACGATAAGGTCCTCGGCAGAGAAAGGATTCCGTCCTTCCTCGATGCCACCCGCCCCACTGGGAAGCATGAATGCAGAGGTCACACTCCTACGTGCCCCAATGCCTCTGAGCGCCAGTTGTTCACAGGCCTGTTCGGCAATCTTTGAAGTGATTTTTCCACTCCCGCATCTAGGGAGTAAATTTTATCACTTACTGTTTTCTGAGATATCAAATGTACATGCAACTGAGAAGTTTGATTTGATTCTAAGTACTGCCTCCCTATGTTAACCCATTTTGAAACTAACTTAAAAACTGGGGAGGGGGTGTGGCTCAAGCAGTTGAGCACCTGCTTCCCACACGGGAGGTCCCAGGTTCAGTCCCCGGTGCCTCCTAAAAACAAAACAAAAACCCCAAACAACAAGCAAACAAACAAAATAAACCAACTCAGGAGAGCCAATATGGCTCAGTGGTTGAGCACGGGCTCCCCACATGAGGTCCCGGGTTCAATCTCCGGTACCTCAAAATAAAAAAAACACGAAAAACTGCAGGCCACACACACAGTCCTGGAAACAGGTTTTCTGTGATCGTTTCAGAAAAACCAAGTTAAATCCCGAACCTCAGGGTTTGGTCAGTCCAGAGAAGCCTCTGGTCCCCGCTGCTGAGAGCATACCACAGACTCGTCGATCTCGGAGATGCCGTTGTGGCTCAGGTCGAGAGTGGTCAGTGCTTGCCACGCGGGGATGACGGCCGTCACAGAGCCCTCCGGGGCTGTGCCTTCTGGCTCCCACTCATCAAATTCCGAGGCTTCAGGAACAAGGACTTCCTGCATAAGAACATCTGTTGAGCACCACATTTGGGCTCTCATGCAACACTTGACAGGAACACAGTCATTGCAAAATTTAAGGAAGGGCTTGAACATATTCAGCATGTGGAAGTGAGCTTGCATTAAAGTGGGACTTTGGTTCATATGTCTTGAAGTGATTGTGAAATAACTGAAAAGCTTAGCAACATAACAGCCTCCTGGAATCTGTCCTGCTCCTGCTTCAGGAGGCAAAGCTTTTCAAGCCCCTCCCTTTTGTTCCAGGTGATGCCTTTTCTGGCTTAAATCTCAGAGGTCAAAGGTCAGAATTCTTGGTGTGTCCAGGCAACTGTGCTTTCCAACCTGGCCCCCACTGTTACTTCACTGGGTTAAAATGCCGCGGCACGGGTGGCGGCGTGGCACACAGGGCCACTGTCGAAGCGGAGGGAGGCGAGCCTCCTCCTGGATTTCACTTCTGATGCCCACAAGACCTTCCCTCTCTCAATGGAGCACCTCGGGCCCACCTGGCCGGGCAGCGGGGAGGACCTTGGAGAGGGACAAGGTGACCCGACTCCCTCGCTCTCTACACAAGTATCCTTCCAGCCAGTAGCCTCAAGAGAAAGGTTTTTCACTCACACAAACTCAAGTCTTGATCAGACACCATTAAGTCATTAAAGAGGCCACTACGGTTTTCTATACTGGACGAGGACTTTAACGTTACTAAGAGGCAATCCATCAAAAGGGAAAAAGAAAAGAAGCCCGTGATGTTCGCAGTCTGAGTATTTCTCTCGCTCACACACAGGCGACAGGGCCTAGCACTTCCACGTCCTCGCCTGTTCTACTTCTGGGACACGGAGAATGAGATGCACGTGAGGGCTGAGCAGGGTTTTTTAAGCCTGGAGAAACACTCATCCCAATCTCACTAATAAAGGTCCTGCTAATCATGCTGCTTAAGTTCTTCATCAAAAACCAGTGGCATTTTTTTACTTATGGCGGGGGGTGGGGAACCCCAATTCCTTCAAATGTCCCGTTTAACAGCACTGGTGAACGGAGACGTGGACCGAAGCGCCAAGGGCTGGGACGGCCCGCCTGAGTGTGGCTGCCCAGGGGAAAGCCCGGCCGCTGGTTCCCGAGGGAGCAGCGGTGTCCGCAGCCTGCCTCAGTGGTGGGGACCACAGCGGGGGACCGTGCCCCCCAGGCAGCCATCCGCTGGTGCTTACCTTCATGGAGGCTGCTGAGAAGCGGACGCTCATCGTGGCTAAGGTGGGCTTGGACGCGACCAGCCCTCGGATGTGCTTGGCATCACAGTGACTTATCTGAACAAAACAACAGCTGTGTCTCAGAAACAGCAGCCTTGCTCCACCAGGAGTCCCAGGAAGTGAACGTCCGTCACCCACACACAAAAGCAGCACGACAGCAACCGCAGAGCCTGAGTCCTCAGAAGCAGGAGGCGGCTCACCGCCCAAATCTCTCTTCTCCATTTTTAGCACTGACAAGACGTTCTCAGGAGTGTCTAGTAAGGCAGGTGTCTGGTTTCTCGGACTCACAATAACCCACACACTCTGTTTTCTCTCTAAGGACTGCTGGGGACTGTGGGGGCCTTGGAGACCAGAGCTGGAGAGCAGGGGCCCTCCTGCTCAGCTGGCTTCACTTCACTGAGCTCCGCTGTCCGGTGGAGAGGAGGGGGTGGGGACCAGGCCGAGGCACACCCCCGAGGCACCTGCCCCAGTGCCACACACCCACAGACCCAGACTGCCAGCCTCAGCCTGCCGAGCCAGGACTGGTGCCTTTTCCTCTAACTTCCTAGCCCCTCCTCAGCCAAGGCACATGCCCCAAGTTTCCAGCAAGGGCAGGTCCTCAGAGCCTGACAGAAGCCTGGAACATTGCAAGCAGAGCAGTCTGGAGGATAGCACAGGCTCTGGATTCGGACTCAGCGGAATTCAAATCCCAGCTCTTCCCTCATTAACTGTGAGATTATGGCCAAACTTCCTTCCCTTTCTAAGTCTCACTTTTCCTCAACTGTAAAATGGGAAGACAAGTGCCCACTTCACAGGGCTGCCATAAAGACTTGCCCAAGGAGTGTACATCAGACATGGGGCACAGAGCTCAGCATAAAAGTCATGCTCAAGAAATAGATGCTTTAAAATATTTTTTATTATTCAATCCTGAACCCCCTTTCATTTTTAAAGTGATAACAGAACTGGCATCAAGAAATAAGTTCAAGAGAGAAGAATACAAAGTAATTCTTGGAAGTGTGGGCACCCCCAAGGGCAGAGGGGCCGCCAAAGCCCTCTATTGGTCTGCCTTGGGAAATACTGGCTTGGCATTAGCTCTGCCTGATGACCTTCCCTGACTTCAACCAAATATGCCCCTCCCTGCCCCCACGAGGAGGCCCAGGAGCCGGGAGCTGGTGCTCTGCCCCGGCCAGACGCCTCCTGCTGCCCACGCCGGCACAGAGACCTGCAGCTCCAACCGAGAACAGCAGGGGGCTCCTTTCTCTGACGACGGGGTCTGACTTAACTAGCTGGGATCTGCCACACAGTGCCAAGCACCAAAGCAGCAGTCTTACGATTAAACCTGGATACTCAACATCAAAACTTGCTGAGCAAGCCCTCACAACAGGAAGCGGGTGTGGCTCAATCGATAGAGCCCCCGTTTACCATGTGTGAGGCCCCGGGTTCGCTTCCCGGGGTCTCCTTGTGAGGGCAGGCCGGCCCACGCGGCACGAGGGGCTGATGCAGCGGGACCTCACAGCAAGGGGAAGATAAGGAGACACGGAGAAGACACACAGCGAATGGACACAGCAAGCACAAGCAGCAAGGGGGGGATAAATAAATAAATAAATAAATAAATAAAATCTTAAAAAAAAAACAAAAAAAAACTTGCTGAGCAAGATGACACCTGGGCAGGGCTTGGCCCTGCCCACAAGCCAGGGGCCCTGGGCCTTACCTCCACCTGATGAAGAGACTTGAATATTGAGAGATCAAAAGGCAGCAGCTGCTCCCGAATGTTGCTGGTCCCAAAAGGTCCTTCTGTGCCAGAAACCTGCAGCCATGAATAGGGCTTGAATTACGGATGCTGCAGCAGCCACTCGCTCTCCATGTTCCCAGGGCAGTGCTGCAGCAGCAGCCGACCCCAATTTGAAACTCTGCTTAGCTAGGTGAGGCCGAGTGGACATGCACCCCCACTGGCCACTTCTATCGTCAAAACCGGCTAAAGGGATGCTGGTGACGGCCGCCCCCTGGTGTCACAGGCAGCAACACAGTGCCAAGAAGACCCAAGGGGCCATCCTCAGGCGAGAGGCCCGTCCCCTTCCCCGATGGCCCTGTACAGGGTCCTTCACACACACTGCCTGCCAGTGAGCTGAGGCCCCACAGCATGTCCACGGACCAAGCAGCTCCCCACGGCTGAGCCGCTGCAGCTTTACCTTAAGGTACTTAAGGCGACAGGTGAAGTCCAGGATGTGCCCAAGGTCGGTCTTGGCATCCCCGCTGGCGCACGTGGGCTTTCCCTGCTGCAGCTGCTCGGTGACCGCGTAGAGCTGTAGGGGCCCGATGGCAAAGACTTCGCCAGCCCCCAGGAGCTGTTCCCCTACAACAGCCACGCCCTGCGAGGTGAGCGTCCAGCCCAGCCCCAGCCTCCCCGTGTGGCCAGGAGGCCTGCCCGCCCGGCCGAAGGTCAGCAAGCAGCCACTTTGTGCACCGCCCTGCAGCCCCCAGGAACGTGTGGTTGAGAAGCCTCCTCCACGAAGAGACAAGCTTGCGTCAAGATCTGAGGCACCGAGCAGGCTCAAGGCTGGTGGGGAGCAGCATTCTGCCACACACCCAACTCGGCAACCTCTAAAACGCAGACATTCGCAAGCCAGCCACCAGCAGGCGTGGGTTCTGAGGCAGCCAGCCTGGCATCTGATCCTAGCTCTGTGCCTTCCAGCCAAGCACCCTCAGGCACAAGGCTGGGCCATGGAAAGCTCTAAGCTTTCTAAGCTTTCTAAGCTCTAAGCTTTCTAAGCTCTAACATGTCAGCCACAGTTATTATTCTCTGGCAGAGCCAGAACCCAAGGTCAGGTTCTATTTGCCACCTGAACCTGTCCAGGTAAGGACAAACCAGGTGCAAGAGGGCATCACGCCACTCACCATCCAGAACCCCATCACAGGGCTTTGGAATGGATCCTGAGCCTGGGGTTAGCTCCCCACCCAAGGGCTCAAGAGCCCCTCACACCTGGCTTCCTGCAGGGCAGGGAGGCTTGACTGTGGACCTGTTCTAGGGATTTGGGCAACCCCAGCTCGACAGATAGTCCTGTGCCACCCCCAAACCCCTGGCCATCTAGTAGGGCTGGGCAAATCATGCTCAGTATTTCAGGGACCCCTGGCCATGTACCTTTTTCAAAGAGCTCCTCAGCCAGTGCTGCAGTAATGCCATTTACCTCCTACAGAGAAAATGAAATCTATGGTTAGAAAGTCCACCTTCACCCAACACCAGGGTGTACATCTTCCTGCTATCTTCCCCCCTGCTGTTGCAATACCAGCTCTAATCCGCAAAACGGAGGGGTGTGTAAACCTCTGATGAATCAAGGAACTTAGAAAGGGAAACTAAATATCTCCTCTTATATGAACACCTGAAATCTCTCTCTAAAGCGGCCTGGAAACTGGACTAATGCAGCAAGTCCAAGTCCATGGGACACTGGCTGAGTGTCCCCAGGCAGGAGGCTGGCAGAGCTTGGATGTGACAAGGACAGGCTGGGAAGCCAGCAGCTTCTAAAACTGGCCCTGGGAATCCGAGAGAGAGGGAATGGCAGAGAGGAAGTATTGCTTCTGCTGGAAAAAGGCTCCCATCAACCAGGTGGGATGAAGGACCTCCTAGACCAACCTTCTGAGAACGGCCATTTCCACTTTCTCTAAAGTTCCAAATGTGTCTCAGGAAGGAATGCACACTTAGCGCCAGGGTCACAAGAAAGAGGTGGAAAAGGAAGACTCCCTTCCTAAATGGCGTGGTGGAGGCGGCGGGGCAGGGGCCAGCCTTCAATCCTATCAGCCGCTAATGTGCCGGGCTCTTGATTCACGCCAGGCAGTGGTGTGAGGACTTGGCAGGTACTGGCTCAGTCCTCCCAGCGCCCCACGGGAGGAGGATGCCCTCTCGTGTCTTAGCCCCATTTCACAGGTGAGCAGAGGGAGGGAGAGAGGGGCTGTGACTCTCCAGGCTCATCAAGCTGGAACACAGCAACGCCACTCTCAACCACTCAGCCTGAGGCCTCACTCTGCACACAACCAATTCCCTCATCACTGCAGTGGTGAAATCGAGGTTGGCAGGGCGCCCCAAAGCCCGCAGCCTCACCCCCCACATCCTGCAGGTAAGAACTGTAACTCATTGACAGATGGCCTTTTCGTAAATAGGCCCGGATGGAGGCTGTACAATCACTCGCACAACTCCCAGGCACATCCCTGCCACCAGGACATGCGATTCACGGGTTTATGGGGCTCAACGGCACCAGGCGGCAGGGGACACAGTGTCCTCTTCCTGTTGTTCTCTTTGCTTGTTTGTCTCTTTCTTATTATCTTTTATACATAATGGATGGTTTAACTGCAAATATTTTCTCTCCCACGCTGTGTATGCCTTTTACCTCTGTCATGGCATTCCTGACAGAGAAATTTTTAATGTTTACGTTGTTGAATCTGTGATTCTTTTCCTTTGTGGCTCCCCCCTCCCCACCCCAAGATTATAAAAATATTCTCACTAATTTTCTTTTGGTACTTTATGGTATCTTTTTAAAATCTTATTTCTTTAATCTTCTTGAAATTCAGTTTATATATAGTGTCAGATCCACCCCTACATGCACAGACTCCACCCCTCAATGGGGAGGAAGCCAAAGGGTGCAAAGTGAGCAAAAATACGCCCTGCTTAAAGGGGCTTCGCATCTGGCAGGAAGGCAGGGCCAAAGGTAAAAGGGTCACCAGGAGGACAAGGCAAGCTCTCAGCAGGAAAGGGTTCCAGCTAGGGGTGAGAGCACAGGCTATGGGCTCACTCTGAAGTTCACCTTAGGTTCTGTAACAACTTTAACTCATTTACATCTTCCCTGGCAGCTGTGAAGAAATGAAGACAAGGAAGCACTTGGAATGATCCAAAGGCTCATTTCTCCACAGACAGTTTTAGAACCAAGTCCTATCTACAAATCAGCGCTTTCCAATCTTCCCTGCAGGCCGTTAAAGATACAGATTTGGGGGCTCTATGGGCAGGCCCCAAGGGCTGCCACCCTGCACCCTCCTCAAGTCCCAAAAGTAGCTCCTAGGCCTCTCAGGCACTGGGTCAGTGACACTGGGGCTCCCGTAACGTCTCACACAGGAAAAGGGCTCTCTGCCCCGTGATCTGTACCTCACAATCCTCACCTTCAATGTCCTGTTCCTTCAGGCAACTGGCGTCAGCTCAGAAAGAACACGGAGAAAACCCACCCTGGACACCAGCCCCGCTTTGAGATAGGTGCCAGAATTCTCAGAAAACAGAGATAAGAGGGTCAAGGGCTCCCACATCAAGCAGAGGGAAAGCTCTCACTTGTAAGGAATCTAAAAAGCAAACTGTAACAATTCCTCTGCCTGATCTTTGGGGCCACAGGAAGCGCACACTGCTGCAACACTTTCCGCTTGGTCTCCCAGGCTGAATCTTCACCTCGGGAGAGGAACAGAGGAATGCCTCGGCCCCCCAGTCTAGAGCACAGCCTAGGGTCTTCTCAGGGAGGTGCTTTGCTTGCCTCCTCTGCGTGCTCTGGCTACGCGGAAGCCTTGTGAGCAGAGGGGTGCAGTCACCCTCCCTCGCCCCTCAGCCCACCTGGGGATGACAGGCCTGCTGCCCGATGCTCCCGGGAGGCCACCTACAGGGAGGGGCTCCCTGCATGCCCCTCTCCGCCTGGGCTGAGGGGGCCGGAAGCTACCCAAGCACTCCTCAGCAGGTGAATGGGTACAATGTGGTGCATACACACAACGGAGCATTATCCAGCCCTGAAAAGGAGTGAGGTCCTGATACACGCGATGTGGCTCAACCTTGAAGACATTGTTGCGAGAAATACACCAGACACAAAAAGGACAAATACTGTATATCTCACTGATATGAAACAACGAGAATAAGCAAATCCAGAGTCAGAAACTAGAATCCAGTTACAGGGGCCAGGGAGGGGTAGAGAACGAGGAGTCAGGCTTAACGGTACAGAGTTTCCGCTTAGCGGATGGAGAAGTCGTGGCAACGGACAGTGGTGACAGACGCACAACACTGTGACTGTAACGCCACTGAATTACATATTAGCACGTGGTTTAAAAAAGAAATTTTTGATTGTATATGTTACCAGAATAAAATTTTAAAAATCATACAACTGTACAACACAAAAGGTGAACCCTAATGTAAACTATGGACTACAGTTAATAGTATAATTACAATAATGTTTCCTCAACCGTAATTATAATATTATTTCCTCAATTGCAACAAAGGTACCACAATAATATAAAGAATTAATAATAAGGAAAACTGTGTAGGTGCATGGGAGGGGGTACATGAGAACTCTGTATTTTCTGATTTCTGACTCTCTATCTTATGATTTTTTTGTAAGCCTACAACTCCTCTAATAAAATAAAATTAAATTAAAAAACAAAAAAAAACAAGGCTGGGGTCCCCAGAAGGGCTTTGGGGGGTGCCACAAATGTCTGACACGAAATACACTTTCTAAAAAGGACAGACATTATTAGCGATGTTTAAAAACTGTAACACGCCATACCCCCAGATGCGTCACGGAGCCGGCGAGCAGCCCCGCCTGCTGCCTGCCTGGGACCATTCGCTGCAGCACTCCGCCTAAAGGCGCCACTGCTCACACCGCAGCTCTGCAGCTCACACCTGACGAAGCAGGTCTGTGCACATGGAGCGCCACGACCAGGCGCAGCCCGTAACCCAGGCCAGTCCCTGGTGCTGCTGCCGGGCTCGTGCCCGGGCACAGTGTGCTCGCCAGCGGGGCATTAACAAGGAAATCACTCACAGGCCACTGGGGCCAGCGCCCGAGTGTGGTTTAGACACACGCTTTAAGTGCT
>JAQZBX010068629.1:0-15720 GCA_029593785.1 Cabassous unicinctus | reverse complement strand
GTTAAGAATTGTTCCTTAAAATACTGAATATCCTTTGAAATATAATTCCCTTCCAATGACTGCAATGGCCTTTATGAAATACTCTTAAATCAAGGATTCAGGATGTTAGCATTAAAAGTAATCACCCTCAAGCACTTTTAGAATGTATTACAACTTTTTCCATTTCACACACCTGTTATCATGTCTTCTTTAAAGTTATTTGTTTTTAATGGTTATAAAGATAGTTTTTATTTTTTGAAAATAGGCTTTCTTTTAAAAACATTGTTATTGTGGCAACATAAAATTTTCTATTTTAACCATTTCTAAGTGTACAATTCAGGGGGCATTAATTACATTTATAAAGGTATGCTACCATCACTGCCATTCATTACTAAAACTTTTTTGTCACAGCAAACAGAAACTTTGTACTCATTAATCAGCAAGTTTCCATTCCTCCCTGCCCACAGCCCCTGGAACCTCTAATCTACTTTCTTTCTCCATGAATTTGCTTATTTTAGATATTTCATATAAGTGGAATCATATAATATTTGTTCTGAATTATTTCATTTAGCATAATATTTTTAAGGTTAATTCATATTGTCGTATGTATTAGAACTTCATTTCTTTTTATGGCTGAATGATATTCCATTGTATGTATATACCACTTTTTGCTTATCCACTCATCTGCTGACAGATAATTAGGTTGCTTTCACTTTTTGGCATTGTGAATCATGCTGCTATGAGAGTGGTATACAAGGATCTGTTTGTGTCCCTGCTTTCAGTTCTTTGGGTTTTACACCTATAAGTGGAATTACTGGGTATATTAGTCAGCCAAAGGGGTGCTAATGTGAAATACCAAAAATGGGTTGGTCTTTATAAAGGGTATTTATTTGGGGTAGAAGTCCACAGACACCAGGCCATAAAGTGTTAAGTTTCTTCTCTCACCACAGTCCATTGCCATGTGTTGGAGCAAGACAGCTGCCAACGTTTGCCAGGGTTCAGGCTTCTTGGGTTCCTCTCTTCCCGGGGCTGCATTTCTGTCCGGGCTTAGCTCTTCTGGTTCCTCCACAAGGTCAGCTGTAGACTATCAGGTGAACAGCTCACTTCTCTTCTTCTGGGACCTTTTCTCCAACAACAAAACTGCTTCTCAAAAACTGCTTCAACTCTGTTCTTGCCATGCCTTTTATATTTGATTCCCCACCCACCAAGGGGTGGGGCTCAACGCCCTACTGATATGGCCCAGTCAACACCCTAATCATAACTTAATCATGCCCAGATTAACAGATCAGTTTACAAGCATGATCCAATTATATTTTTGGAATTCATAATTACATTAAATTGACCAACGGCTACACTGGGTCACACAGTAATTCTATGAAAACAGACGTTCTTGAAGAAAGCTAATGTCAGACGGCAATGCAGATGTTTGTGTCTCTTTTCTCTCACAGGTTCTAAGCCAGCTATGGAGCAGCACCTTAGGGTTATAAGTAAGAGCTGGCACTGTCAGGCAGATGGAGCTAGGCTTCCATCCCAAAGACTGTCATTTCTTGCTGTGTGACCTTGAGTAAATTATTTATCATCTTTATCAGTCAGGAAATTATAAATCCATTGGCTATTTTAACAGAGAGAATTTAATATAAGGAATTAGTTAGGCAGGTGTTAGAGGATTGCAAAAGCAAAAAGGCAATACTGAGTGAACACAGAGTAAAACTGCAGGAAGCAGCTGCTACCTCCCGTGCTGGGGGTCACAGGGAAGAAGCTGGGGTATCAGAGTCTAACAGCTTGGAGGAAGGATGTCGTGGAGCTGGACCCCATGCCTATTAGGTGAAGGGTCGTTGCTGGGAGGACGCTGACAGGAATAAGTCAAAACTGAAGGAGCAAGTCCCATTTTCCTGCTTCTCATACCCCCTATTGGCAGAGCCTGACAGAGCAAAGCAGAGATGTGCTTTGCAGAGTTCCAGCCCTCAGAGTAACAATGCAGAGTATAGAGGATGAGTTTGTAGCCCACACTCCTAAGTCACACCTGCTTCAACAGTGAATTAGAAATGGGTAATAGTATTTGCCACAAAAGGTTGTTAGGAGGATTAAATGAGATAATTAATTTAAAGTGCTCAGTCTGGCAATTAGCAATGCTTCATTATTAGTGGCTCACTGTTAATAAATCACATTAATGTCAAGACTTATGCCAATGAAACCAGCATAAAAAAATAACTAAAGACATTCATTTTACATGCAAGTAGTTTACTTACATGTGACAGAGGCAGTTGGTAGACTGAGTCAAGGAAGAAAGGCAAACTGAGAAAGAGACAAAAGGTACAGATGTATGAGAGAGAGGAGAAAGAGGAGAAAAAGAGAGGGAAGGGGGTGCGGAAACTGCCTAAGTCTGGGAACAGTGACTCTTGTTTGCACATCTTTGGGTAAACTGGTTGGTTAGCAACTAGCAGAGGTGAATCTGGGCATTTTATCTTTGAGGAGCCTGACTCAGGGTATCAAAGATAACAACCGTGGTTGTCTTTGCATTGTTCAGAAAACCCTGAGAGTTTTGCTAAGAGCATCCCTGCAGACTCTTCAGTGTGTCAGTGCCCCTCCCTCAGCACTGCCACTTTGTTAAGCGATGGCTGCATTGTTTTCCTCTTTGGAAGGCCTTACCAGAGTCAGTACTTTAGGCTGGGTCTCAACCAGGGATTTTCAACCTGGGCTGACATTGGAATTTCCTGGGGAGCTTTGAGAAACTGATACCCAGGCCCTACCCCTAGATATTCTGATGTATCTGGGATTTAAATTGGGAATTAAAGACTCTCTGAGCATGTCCGTGACCAGGTTAAGATTCATTCATGCAGTCATTTATAAATCAAGTGTTATTTGAGTGCCTCCTATGTGCCAGATACTCTACTAGGCACTGGATTTACCAGGAAAAAACTCTGGACTAGCCAGGAGTCGGCAGACCTGGCCTCTAGTCCTGACTCATGCTTTGAACTCCAGCAAGTCATTTAACTTATTGGGATCTACGTTTGTCATATATAAAATGGGAATTATAACATCTGCTTTTCTTAACCTAATTTTTTTCAAAGTGAAATTTATTTGGAATTGTGAAGCATATGAAATCCTGAACCTAAATGAAATGCTCCAGAAGGAGAGGCATTCTCTGCAGCTAAAACCTTAAGAGATGGGACAAGGTGGACCCTCAGGTCAGAGGCAGATGCACGTCCAGAAGACTGAGTGATACACAGATCTAAGGGGATACTTAGGTGGGAGCCTAGCAGGTCTTTTCTGTGGAGCAGGAGAAAGGATTGGCCCAGAGGACTTCTTGATCCCAAGGAAGAAGATGTACCTTTGAAGAAGGTTGCCGAAAAGGCTAGAACGAGGACCTCTCAGGAATAAGGTTAAAAAAAATCACTGGCTGCTCTAACGTGGAGCGCCATCCACAGCATCATGGTGATCAAAAGGGATGTCCCTTTGATCTGGAGCAGGGGTTGACTTCACAGCTGTGTATTTATTTATTAGCGGGGGAAGAAAGGAATTGCTCATCAAGTTTATCAACTAAACTACCCCAGGGCCCATTCCAGAGGCTGCTGCAGAGCCATCAGATGGACCCAAAGGCCCAGGTGGAGGCCCATCTTCAGCGTCCAGCTCACCTCTAGTCGCAAGTCTATGCTGGGCACAGAATAAAGCAACCCACAGTGGGATTCCTTACCACAGAGGTCGTGATGACACATAGCTTAAACTCAATAGGCCATTTTAAAGATTAAATAAGATTACATTTGTGAAAATACTTAATAAGCATAGAGTAAGTTTTTGGTGATATTCAATTGACTTGTGTAACCAGAACCATTTCAATACCCACCTCAGTCACAATAGAGCTTTTTTTCTTCTCTACTTTACAGACCAGTGTTGTGGAAAAGCAAAGAGGGCAAAAAACAGATAAGAAAATAGTGTGTACAGTAAGATTCAATTTTTGTAGGAAAGTGTTTTTATGACTAGAAAAAGGCTGAAAAGATTAAACGCTGAAATGCTAGCAGTGGTTATATCTTGAGTGTTGAACTTATGAATACTTCAAATTTTCTTCTATTAATCTACATTTTCCAAAATTTCTACCAAATATAGTCATAAAATTCACAAATAAAACTTTTACGACTTTTTAAAAAGAAAAGGAAAGTATGTGGAGAAGCAGAGTTCTGTGTGAGGTGGGGACAAGCATGTCGGCGAGCCAAGTCCCTGAGCCTTTGCACAGATCGAAGGTAAACTCACACAAGCTATCAAAAGCTATTTCCTGGTTGACTGGTTGAAATCTACAGGAAAAAGTTCTGGTGAATCAAAATGAGGAAATGGCTAAGGCCCACATAAGGAAAGCTCCCTTGGGTCTCAGGGGTCTCTGCATGAAGTTGTAGATGAAACAAGTCTCTGACATATTCATCGAATAAGAAAGAGAGAAAAATTTAAAATGGAGGCCCCTCAAGGACACGCCTAACAAAAGGTAAATATTTGTAACCTGACAAGAGCCTTTATTTTCTGAAAGCAAAGAAAGAAAAGCAGGGCAAACTTTATCTACTATGACTCTCCCAAAACAATTTCTGACCTTCATAATTGTGTTTTCTCTCTATTACATTTTGAGGACATTTTGATCTCTTCAAATCCACCTGCTAGGAATAGCCATTGAATTCATCTTCTCTCAGAAGCATATGCTTGGAAAAATGATCAGTAGGAGAGAAGTAAGTGAAGAGGCTTCCATCCCAAAGACTTATGAATGAATAGGAATGTTCAGTTTACCTCAAAGACCGAAGACAGGCACCAGAAAACCCCAGAGTTCTGTCATCTGTGAACTGGTTTAGCAAAGCACTTCTTTATTTTTCCTTTTTTCATCTAATTTTCTCATTTATAGCATCATGTTTTGGTAAGCACTGAAATTTTGAAGTGGTTTTTGTTTTGATTCATGACTTAACACCCTAATTGTAGGGAAGCGGATGTGGCTCTAGCAGTTGGGCACCCACCTACCACATGGGAGGTCCTGGGTTTGGTTCTCAGTGCCTCCTAAAGAAGACAAGCAAGACAGAGAGCAGACGTGATGGGCTGGCATGGTGAACTGATGCAACGAGATGACACAATGAGAAAACACAATGAGAGACACAATGAGCAGGAGCAGAGGTGCCTCAAGCCATTGGGTGCTTGCCTCCCACATCGGAGGTCCCGGGTTTGGATCCTGGTACCTCCTAAAAAAGAAGACGAGCACACAATGAACAGACACAGAGAGCAGACAGCGAGCGCAAACTATGGGGAGGGGAGTTGGAAAATAAATCTTTAAAAAACAAAAACAAAAAAACCCTGATTGTAGCAATCAAGCTAGGCAATGCTATGAGGCCAGATGAGAATGATTATAGCTTCTGCCATACCTAATTAGCCCAGTGGAAGAGACCCTCAAGGCCCAAAGATGGGGTGGGAGCTGGGCTGGGCTGCACAAGGGGGGGTAGACCTTACTGTGAAGGAACTCCACTTCTAGCCTGCTGAACGTTTTCAAAATTATTATTTTTGAACAGATAATACATGCGCTATGTAAAAGATTCAAAAGGTACAAAAGGGTATGCAGTGGTGCTAAGCATATTTCACATAGGCACATTACATACGGCGACATAGGCAGTGGACTGTACAACTCCAGGGAATATCGTTCACATTGTCTAAAATTTTATGTATTTATTTTTTCTAAATTAACTTTTCCCCCCTTGTTATATAAATACACCCTCATTGGGGGAAATGTGGAAAACACTGGAAAGTCCAATCCACATAAAAATAATCTGTAATCCTACCCACCCAGGGATAAATTCTGCCTATATTTGGCTGTGGTTCATTTCAGTTCTTTTAAAAACATACATTTGCTAAGTGTATTAAATAACATAATTGCATTAACTAATTGTGTTTCTCCTCCTGTCTGCTAGCCACTTCTGCCTCCTTCCAAAGGCCAGCTGTAGACAGGGCCCAGAAGAGGCTTTGCTCTGTGCAGATCAAACAACATTTGGATCGAGACACCTAGGATATCCAGAGTCCAATGTTTCAATTGTCATATACATGCACTGTAGCTAAAACCCTGAGATTTGTCACGGGATAAAGGTGAGGCTTTAGAGACAGTCAGTGTGCCTCAGGAGTTTCTAGAAATTTCTAGCAATTTCTGGTCAAAATTTATCCCCTTGGCCTTCTGCTGTTTTAAAAGCAAGTGGTTATAAAATGCCACAGGTCCATGAAGAGGTTTCTATTCATGTTGAAGTGAAAAAGATAAGGACAATACAATGTTTTTCAAAGAGTTAAATTTATTCCATTTAAAAGAATTGCCTTTCATAATATTCTGCCTTTTATGTTAAAATAAGTTTTTGTTTTTGAAACAATGAGAGTTTAAAACCTACTTTCTTAACAATAACACACAAAGTTGGCAATTCTACATTAGTACCCCAAAATATTTTTTTCAAATTTTACTGAGCTATGGAATCCAAAAGTCTTAGAATCATTGAATTAAGACCTCCTGGGGGGAAGCACTGTTGTTTTATTCACTTGCCTGGCTCACCCAAGGTACCCTGAATGTTTGTTGAACTGTTGAAGCTGGTGGGGCTGGGCTAAGGCTCTGTGATACACTAGGTCTGAGTAAAGGGATTCTCTTTTGCTGGGTAGCACTTTATATTACTTTTATTATGGAATTGCTCATAAGGATGTCAAGTATAAGTATCATTATTCTTGTTTACAGAAGAGGAAATGAAGACTCCCTGTATTAGTCTGCCAAAGGGGTATCAATGCAAAGTACCAGAAATCTGTTGGCTTTTACAAAGGGATTTTATTTGGGATAAAAGCTTACAGTTACTAGGCCATAAAAAATCTAACTCAATGTTGCTTTCTCACCAAAGTCAGTTGCCACATGTTGAAGCAAGATGGCAGGTGATCTCTGCTGAGGTTTCTGCCTTCTCCTCCAGGCTTCCTCTCTCAGGCTCAGCTGCTCTGCTTTCTTCCTGATTTCAGCTGCAAGCTGGCATAGGGCTTGTCTCTTAGGGCTTCCTCTATCAGTCTTTGCTGTTCTGCTCTCTCCCCAAATTCAGCTGTAAGCTATCAGGCAAATGGCTCATTTCTCCCCAGGGCCTCAGCTGTTTGAGCCTTCTCCTTTCAGTCACATGGCAGGATCAAAAATGACAGAGCTTTCTCTTCCTGTGTCTGTCTAAGCAAGTGTCTGTTTATATCAGACTCAACCTGAGTCTTGCTCACTGATGTAGTTGAATCAAAAGCCCTAAATCAATCTTAACAGGTAATCTAATCAAAGGCCCCTCAACTGAATTTAACGCAATCAAGGGGTATCACACCCAGAGGAACAGATTAGTTTACGAACATAATCTTTCTCTTTTTGGGATTCATAAAATAATCTCTGAGATTAAATTGCCCCAAACCACACACCTAATAAATTGTAGAGCTTGGATTAGAACCCAAGGCAGTCATGTGCTAGAGACCTGACATCTCCCACTAAGTCACACCCAGATCACAAACCACCAGACAAAGACCCCTGATCTGGGCAATTTGGGGATTTTTTTTTAATCCACCTTAGAATTGTCTGTACATATAAGGTGTGCTGGGAAGTAACAATCTGACATGCATAGAGTTACAATTTTCACACTAAAATAGTACTTCTGAAAGTGTGTCCCATAGAACACAGATTCCATAGAATGAGCTGGTAGAACCAATCAAGGGAAGAGGTTCTTTGCTCTTATTTAAGTTTGGAAAATGTCCTAAATACAGCATGTAGTATCTACCTTTTATAGATTTACAATACCCATCAGCATACTTAAAAGCTCTGAATAGAACATCAGTAATGAAACTTATAAAGTGTAGTTTATAGACTTGGTCAACAGAATGTTTCTATTGTGTTGTTATTCATCTGTGAACAGGTAAGTGCCTAAATGGATTGAGCAAGCATTTAGAAACTTTAAAGAAATTTGGCTGACTAATTTATTTGTTGACTCCAATTTAAAAATTAGATAGTATTTTGCGTGACTTTTTTTTTGTATTTTGTTTTTATTGTATTTTCTAAAACAATTAGTCTGAGACAAATTGGGGGAAAAATTGGTCTTTCACTACAGGAAGTTTGAAAATTGCTGGTTTAAACTAGTTTTTTCCAGATCTATATCATTACAGAAATCCTCCTACATGCCACCCTGTGAATAGCCTAAGGAACTGGAGTTTTGCAGACTGTATCTTGGGAAATGCTACGCAAAAATTTAACCAGACATAATTCAGTCTTTCTTTCTTTCTTTTTTCATTTTACTGGGAGGTCCCCGGGATCGAACCCAGGTCCCTCCATATGGGAGACGGACGCCCAACCATTTGAGCCACATCCGCGCCCCGTCAGTCTTTCTTTAATATTAAAAAGCACTTCAGAATTTTGAAGTGCCTCAAATTCATAATTTAGAGTAACAGTTTTCACTGTGGTCCAGCTGGGTTGTAGTCTCAGTTACCAAGCCCTTGTAATGTACCAATGGTCAGCCACAGTTGTCCCGTCAAGAGCCTAAGAGTGAATATTAATGGTTAGAGACATGTCTTGACTGTCTGAACAAGGAATGAAATTTGCAAAAAAGCAGAAACATTGAAATAAAGGAGAGACATGAGATGATGTACTTCGTGCTAATGAAAATTTCATGCTTAGTCAAATCAATTTCTCATATTTTAAAGAAATTTAAGACAGCAATATAAGTTATGAAATTTTTATTTTATCCTTTCTTCAAATATGAGTTGGAAGGATTTTTTAAAAAGCCCTTATTTTCCCTAAATTATCTTTTAGTTCAGTGCTAATTTAATCTCTTCATTAATAATTCAAATTTGCACATCTAAAAGAAACATTTCTTAGCTGATCATGAGAGATAAAAAAAAGAAATGGCTTTATTTTAAACTTACCAGTATGATTATTTCTCTCTGCTAATGTACTGGTCACTTGTGTGCCCTTCAGTCCCTCGAGCCCCCTCTTTTGTTCACTTCTGTGAATTTTAGGATACTGGGGCTGCATAAACTTCTGTTCCCAGACACTCTGTTAGGTTCTGCCCTTGGGAAGCCCTGATAAGAGACTGGATGGCAGGTGGAGGAAAGGAGCAATTCCCTTCCCACCTTCTGACCCGCCTTCGGCTGAGGATGGTTCCAGCGCCTGGAGCGCAAAGCCTTTTTTCAGCCCCAGCCCCAGTGCTCAGCACCTCCTAGTGGTCCAACGCAGGCAGACAAACCTCCTCCCATGTCAGCACCCACCCAGAGCTCTGCCTGAGCAGTTTAAACACCCAACTGATGTTCTCTCCCTGGCAGCCAGGAAAGTCCCCAGCAAAGAGGGTGCACCTGACTACCTCCCTCCTTTTTATGTTCCCACAGCCCTAGGAATGATAGTGTCTCCTCAAATTACTAATATCTGGGTTATCTTGCCTTCCATTTTAGCTTTCAGCCCTTCCAACATATTAATAACTAGTTGCCTGTTTTCAATCATTTCTGTTTGAAGCAAAATACCTACCAGAAAACCATTATGAAGAAAAACTGGTATTGGTACCTGTATTAGTCAGCCAAAGGGGAGCTGATGTAAAATACCAGAAATCTGTTGGCTTTTATAAAGGGTATTTATTTGGGTAGAAGCTTACAGTTACCAGGCCATAAAGCATAAGTTACTTCACTCACCAAAGTCTGTTAACACGTGTTGGCGCAAGATGGCTGCTTACGTTCAGCCTTCCTCTTCCTTGTAAGGCTCCATGGTCCCAGCTTCTTACGATATCAGCTGTAGGCCATCAGGCTCTCTAGGCTTTGTCTCTCATCCCGGGACTCGATTGTTGAAGCTCAGACTTGCTTCTTTCCACAAGGTCAGCTGTAGACTATCAGGCAAATGCCTCGTCTCTCCTCCTAGGGCCTCTGCCATGTCTGTGGAGCTGTCTCTATTCCTCTGTATTCTTTTCCTGTGTGTTTACTTCCTGGGGTCCAGCTCAAAACTCCAACATTAACACTCAAAAACTCCACTCTCTGCTCTTCCATGTGGTTTTCTCTGTGAGTCCCCACCCACCAAGGGAGAGGGGACTTGATGTCCCACTGATGTGGCCCAATCAAAGCCCTAATCACAACTCAGTCAAGTAAAAGTGAAACCTATGACTCCAATACAATCTAATATGCCCAGACCAGTTCACAAACATAATCCAATATCTATTTCTGGAATTCGTAAACAATATCAAACTGCTACAGCACCCTATTTAAATACATAATAAATTTAGTGTTCAATAAAGACTTACTTCCCTTGAAAATATATTTTAAAATCCACTGATAAGACCTTGATTTACCAAATTTGTACATAACTGCAACCGATCACAAAGTAATGAAACAAGCAAATCTAGAAACAAAGGTAGTTGGATTGTGGGAAGTGGGTAAGAATGAGAATCAGTATTTCATAAAATATATAATAAGATACTGGCTATAAAATGCATTACTTAATATATTTTCTTATGGTTTCACTTCTGAGTACATTAAACAAGAGTTCTCAAAGTGTCACAGAACACCAATCTTTGCCTAAAAACAAGAGTGTGTATGTGATGGTTTGAAGCTATATGGACCTTAGAAAATCATGTTCTTAAAGTTAATCCAGTCCTGTGGGTATAAATCTATTGTAAGTAGGTCCTTTTGATTGGGTTAAGGTGTGACCCAGAGTGGGTCTTAATCCTCTTACTGGAGTCCTTTATAAGAGAATGAAATTCAGAGAGAGAGAGAAAGAGAGAGAGAGAGAGAGAAATCCATGGAAGCCAGAAGCTGAAAACAATGAAAACTAGAAGAGAAGGGAGAGACCAGCAGATGCCACCATGTGCCTTGCCCTGTGACAGAGGAGCCCAGGCTCACCAGCAGCCAGTCTTTGAGGAGAAAGCATCGCCTAATGATGCCTTGACATGGACATTTTCATGGCCTCAGAACTGTCAGCTTGTAAGCTAATAAATCCCCATTGTAAAAGCCAATCCAGTCCTGGTATATTGCATTTTGGCAGCCTAGTAAACTAAAACATGGGAGAGCTCTGTGTTCACATAAGTCTGGGATTCAGTACATACTATATGTCTCCTCCTGGAGATTAACAATGTATACTAGTTTATAAGTAGCTCTGAGACAGCCTAAAAATACCTGCTTAATTTTGTTTAAACAGTTTATAGCAGTTTGATATTATTTATGAACTCCTGAAAGAGAGATTATGTCTGTAAACTGGTCTGTTCCTCTGGATGTGATATCCTTTGATTGTATTAGATTCAGCTGAGATGGCTTTGATTAAATTATGTTAAGATTAGGGCTTTGATTCGACCACATCATTAGAGTGTGCAGTGTTGAGTCCCCGCCCCCTTCGTGGGCTATATATATACCAACGATCAATCAAGAACACAGGAGAACACAGGAGAAGAACACAGAGGAATAGAGACAGCTCAATAGACACAGCAGAGGCCCCAAGAAGAGAGATGGGCCTTCGCAAAGTCTACAGCTGACCTTGTGAAGAGAACAGAGCAGCTGAGCCCGGAAAGAAATGAGGCCCAGGGAGAAAGAAGAGCTATACCAGCCTACAGCTGAGATCAGAAGAAGCTGGGACCATGGAGCCTTAAGAGTTAGAAGGAATGCTGATTCCTCACAGACTTCACCTACCATCTTGCTTCAACACGTGGCAAATGACTTTGAGTAAGATAGTACCTCTTATGGTACTTTGAGTTGGATTCTTTAGGGCCTTATGACTGTAAGCTTCTACCCCAAATAAATACATTTTATAAAAGCCAACAGATTTCTGGTACTTTGCATCAGCACCCCTTTTGACTGACTAATGAACAGTATTTTTCAAAATTTAATTGAACATGGGATTTTTTTCTATTTATCAATAGTAAACAATCATATTTTAGAACTTGTTATTGGCCAGACATTCTCTTTAATTCACTGCTTAACACACACACACACACACACACACACACACACACACACACACACATTTCTGTCATGTCCCTAAACAGCCATTGCTGGTTCTTTGGATTAAAGGAGATGTTAAATAAAAAGATAAACATTTCATCACATGTTATGCATATCTCCTTACACATTGTCACTCTACGCCATATTTGACTTTGTATTTTAATTATAAAAATTTCATTGTGCTATATAAATAGCATGAATACCAAATATATGCTTTTCCTTAGCCATATGCTGGCAATACAATAAGATCGAGAGCATCTACTCTAGAAACTGCTTTTCCTGGCACAAAAGTCATGGGATTAAATCACAGGAAAATGTAGAAGCAAAGAATTATTAGTGCTTTCCACATTTGTATTTAAATGCACTATTCATATTAATGTGATAAGTAAAAATAACCAAAGTCCTAAAGGAAATAAAAGAAAAGCACAGACTTATGTCTTTGTGCTTTGAGTTACAGCATAATAATCGGAATAGTACAACATCCTGTGTGCCAAATGGCCTCCTGAGTGTGGAGCAAAACTGAGCCAGTTTCATTCGGCTCTCAGGAACCCTGTAATATTTCTAGTGCAAAGTACAGAACCACAGCACAGTCATAGGAAAGGTTGTGCTCTTTTTTTAAAGTTAAATCAGCTGTTGGAAGGAGGATCTTTTTGATTTCTATTTGTTCATGTGTGAACAAGCACCAGCACATGCTGCTGCTGCTGCCCCAGAGATTGCAAACACAACTTGGAATTTGAATTTGGATGATTCTTAATAGGAACTGTGATTTGGATTTGGCTGAAAATTCTCGGTCTGATTTTCCAGGACAGGCTGATAATGGGCTCCTGGCCAGAGCTCAGGCCTGTCCTGGCAGAGTCTGCTTCATCCCATCCTCCTGTTTCCCTCCCTTTGAATGGGCCTTTGAAATGCCCATGATCTAACAGCTGCTGGAGGCAGGGCAGGAACAGGTGGTCCCACCTGTGTCTCAGTGGTGCCAGCTCTGACAACTGGTCACATGGCAGGGGCAAGGGCAGTGGGGTTGGAAAGACAAAAACAGGGGTGGGAGTTAGAAGAGAAGCAAAAAATGGTAGGGTGGGAGTTAGAAGCAGGAGAGAGGGTGAAGCAAAACCTCTTCAGCTAATTTGGGGCAAGGAATTTGGCAATTCAGAGGGATTTTCTAGTATCATTTAGCACTAGTGAGTCAGGAAAGCTCACACAGAAGATAAGTGGACAATCATTCTCTTTTTAAAATATGGCTCACCAGCCTGTTTTCTTAGGTCCTCTGATTCTACAGTTCCAAACAGGGTTTGAAAACTGATAACTTGTACTGACAACCAGAAGTAAACAGACCATACACACTCCCCAAGCTGGGAGTCTGAGTCCTCTTCTCAGGAGTGTTGCACAACCTAGGAAACTGTGATTTCAGCATCCATGTTAAAATCCCTGACAGGGATGCCAGAGGGCCCAGGAGCAAAGAGCAATTCAAAAGGCAGGAGCAGGATCATAGCTAAAGAACAGGCAGGCTGACCCTGGTTCTTCAGGGTCCCAGCCTGGTTAACTGAGCCCTAAGCATCTCCACCTGTCCAATCACCTAGAATTCTCACACCATTTATTCTTTTCAAGTAAGCCCTTGAAAGGAAGGGTCAGTCACCTCTGGTGCTCCAAGAAGCACAAAGTACTCCCACCCAAATAAATCTGAATAGACCTACTCCAAGACACATATTAATCAGAGTGTCAATGTCAAAGATAAAGAGAATCCTGAGAGCAGCAAGAGAAAAGAGATTCATCACATATAAGGGATGCCCAATAAGATTAAGTGCTGATTTCTCATCAGAAACCATGGAGGAAAGAAGGCAGTGGTATAATATATTTAAGATAGTGAAAGAGAAAAACTACCAGCCAAGAATCTTATATAGAGCAAGATCGTCTTTCAAAAATGAGGGTAAATTTAGAATATTCACCAATAAACAGAAACTGAAAGAGTTTGTAACCATGAGACTGGCTTTTCAGGAAACTAAAGGGAGTGCTACAGCCTGAAAAGAAAAGACAGGAGAGAGAGGCTTGGAAAAGAGTCTAGAAATGAAGATTTTATCAGTCAAAATAACTAAAAGTGCAAAAAGAATGGTGAAAACAAGATATAACAGACAAAACCCAAAGATCAAAATGGGTGAAGTAAAAACTGCTTTTACAAATAGATTGAAAGTGAAAAGCTGGAAAAAGATATTCCACACATGCAGTAACCAAGAAAAAGCTAGAGTAGCTATACTTATATCAGATGAAACAGACTTTCAAAGCAAAGCTGTTATTAGAGATGAACAAGGTCATTATATACTAATAAAAGGGCTAATTCATCAGGAGGAAATGATAATCATAAATGTATGTGCACCTAACCAGGATGGCCCAAATTACATGAGACAAACACCGGCAAAACTGAAGGGAGAAATAGCCATCTCTACAATAACAGTTGGAGACTTCAATATACCACTCTCATCATTGGATAGATCATCTGGGCAGAGGATCAATACAGAAACAGTGAACTTGAATAGTATGATAAAAGAACTAAACCTAATAGACATATACAGAACATTCCACCCCAAAAGAGCAGGATATACATTCTTTTCAAGTGCTAATCAAATCCAACAACACATTAAAAGAATTATTCATCATGATCAGGTGGGTTTTATACCAGGCATGCAAAGGTGGTTCAACACAAGAAAATCAATCAGTGTAATAAGCCACATTAATAAATCAAAGAAGAGAAATCACATGATCATCTTGATTGACACAGGAAAGACATTTGACAAAATCCAGCATCCTTTCTTGATAAAAACACATCAAAATATAGAAATTGAAAAAAACTTTCTCAACGTGATAAAGTGCATATATGAAAAACCCACAGCTAACATTGTACTCAATGGTGAAAGATTGAAAGCATTCCCACTGAGATCAGGAAAAGGCCAAGGATGCCCAATGTCACCACTGTTGTTCAAGACAGTGCTAGAGGTTCTAGCTAGAACAATCAGATAAGAAAAAGAATTAAAAGGCATCCAAATTGGAAAAGAAGTAAAACTTTTGTTATTCACAGATGATATTATCCTATACTTAGAAAATCCTGAAAAATCTATAACAAAGTTACTAGAGCTTATAAATGAATTCAGCAGGGTGGTAGGATACAAGATTAATATGCAAAAATCAGTAGTGTTTCTGTACACTAGTAAGTGAGAAATTAAAAAGAATCAAGTATTATGAATAAACTTACCAAGGAGGCAAAGCACTTGAATTCAGAAAACTACAATGCGTTGTGAAAAGAAATTGAAGAAGACCTAAATAAATGGAAGAACATTCTGTGTTCATGGATGGGAACACTAAATATCACTAAGATGTCAATTCTACCCAACTTGATATGCAAATTCAATGTGATCCTGATAAAAAATTCCAACAGCCTTTTCAAAGAAATGGAAAACCCAATTATCAATTTATTTGGAAGGATAAAGGGCTCCAAAGAGCCAGAAACATCTTAAAAAGGAAGAACAAATTTGGAGGACTCTCATCTCCGGCCTTTAAATCATATTACCTAACTACAGTGGTAAAAACAGCATGGTATTGGAATAAAGATAGACATATAGATGAATGGAACCAAATTGATGGTTCAGAAACAGACCCTCACATCTATTGTCAAGCAATTTTTGACAAGGCTGTCAAATGCACCCACCAGGGGCAGAACAGTCTATTCAACAAATGGTACTGGGAAAACTGGATATCTATATCCAAAAGAAAGAAAGAGGACCCCTACCTCACACCTTATAC